>JAWPHD010010609.1:0-92088 GCA_037043455.1 Cyrtodaria siliqua
CGTCTTGAGGCAAATATAGCATTTTTAACTAAATCAAGGGCCACAACTCCGCCTTTACTGGTCCGATATGGCTGGTTTTCAAACTTGTTTGAGCTTGCAACAACATTAACAATCTGATAAAGATTGATAAAGATCGGATGAACAATGAAGCGCCTATCATCTTAACGATGCAAAATATAGCATTTTTAACAAATCAAGGGCCATAATTCTGCTGTTACTGGTCTGATATGGCTGGTTTTCGAATTTGTTCGAGCTTTCATTGATATTAACAATGTGGTAAAGTTTAGTAAAGAGAGGATGAAAAACGAAGGCCCTATCGTCTTAACGAGGCAAAATATAGCAATATAGCATTTTTTTAAACTAAATCAAGGACCATAACTCTGCTGTTACTGGTCCGATCTGGCTGGTTTTCAAACTTGTCCGAGCTGTCATCGATATTAACAACGTGGTAAAGTTTGGTAAAGATAGGATGAAAAATGAAGGCCCTATCGTCTTAACAGGGCAAAATACAGCAGTATAGCATTTTTAACTAAATCAAGGGCCATAATTCCCGCTGTTACTTGTCCGATCTGGTTGGTTTTCGAACTCGTCGAGCTTTCATTGATATTAACAACCTGTTAAAGTATGGTAAAGATCGGATGAAAAATGAAGGCCCTATCGTCTTAACGAGACAAAAGTTAACGCCGACGACAGACGGACGACGGACAACTCGGCATCCCATAAGGCCAGCAGAGCTAAAAACATTCAATTGTAAACATAATGAGTAAGTTTTCCATCAAGAAGATTGGAAATACGGCACTTTTACACAAAAGCATAACAAACAAACAGACATAGTGAGCAACTTGAAGACAGTAAATAACAAGAGGGCCTGTGGACGCTCTACTGGCTAAAGATAAGATTTATGTATAAGCGATCATAACTCTTTCAAAAATCATGTAACCCGAACATGGCGATGATATATGCAACTAGGCTTGGTACTGATCATCCCTGCCAGGTTTCTTTGAAATCCAGTCAGAGGTTCAGGAGAACTAGTCTGTACAAAGTTAGTGTATAAAAAGGGTAATAACTCTGCAAAAATTCACTCAACTGGAACACGACAATGAAGTGCGCAATAAGGCTTGGTACTAACCATCCCTGCCAAGATTCGTTGAAATACGGCCAGGGGATCAGGAGAATTAGTTGGGTCATAACTCTGCCAAAATTCATTCAACCAGAACCCGGCAATGACAGGTGTAACTAGGATTCGTTAAAATCTGGCAAAGAGTTCAGAAGAGAATAATCTGGACAAAGTTTGTGTATTAAAATGTTTAAAGGGCCATAACTCTGCCAAAAATCATTCAACCGGAATATGGCGAAGACATGCACACCTAGGCTTAATACTGATCATTCTTTTCAAGTTTCGCTGAAATCCAGCCAGGGGTTCAGGTAAACTAGCCCGGAAAAAATGTGTGTATCAAAAACCTTTAAAGGGCCATAAATTCGCAAAAATCATTAAACCAATATGTACAACTAGGCTTGGTACTGATCATCCCTAAAAAGTTTCATTAAAATCCGGTCTTAAAGAGGCCAAAATATAGCATATTTCAGAAAATCAAGGGCGTACAACTCCGGTGTAAATGGTCCAATCTGGCTGGTTTTCTTGTCCGAGCCTTTCATTGATATTAACAATCTGGTAAAGTTTGGTAAAGATCGGATGAAAAATGAAGGCCCTATCATCTCAATGAGGTTAAAGTTAACGGACGGACAGACGACGGACAACTCGCCATCCCATAAGCTAAAAACGAATATAATGTTCTGGATTTCCATTAAAGTAGCTATCTCGCCAACAACAGCCAAATTCTACATCATATATACATGTTTCTAAACTAAAACGGTGTTGAAGTGCGGGGTTAGTTTCTTTAAATTCAAAACCATGGCATTCAGTTTCCATTGGGAAAATGTATCTGTAAAGAATGACACATTAATATCAAAAAGAACCCCGAGACTACTAGATGGCAACGTTCATGAAGATACCTTGAACAGTTTTTGAGTTCAGAAAGTGGGAAAGGGAGTCAGGGTACAATATATCATATATAACAAATTAAGCACATATTTATTTAGACACATGAATCGTGACTGAACATTCCGTTAACATATCATATAATTATTAGGTTATATAAGGGACAGCAACCTCAGAGGGAGATGAGATGAAGTATGAAGATTTCCACCATGGGTCAGTGGTCTGCAGCTCTGAAGTGCAAGGCCTTTTTCACTGAGATACCGAGCCCACTGTAGTGTAGGTTCTAATATCCTCATACTGCAGATCCTATTTAAAACATATGTACGGTAAGTGTCATTAATTATAATCATAAATCAATCACAAAATAGCACTTTTGTTATCTTAAGCATGAGATGTGTAAATGTTTGTGTCGGGCAAAAAACAGATCTATAACGTATAACTTATAACTTGATGAGTCAACATCTAAGATATAAACAAGAAGCCCTCTTGGCCCAAGAGGGCCTGTGGACGCTCTAATGGCTAACATGGCTTTTATAACATCAATGAAGCGAGTGACTGCCATTTAAGTTTTTTTGAAAGTTTCGGGCAAAAAACAGCTTTTTAACTAAACCAAGGGCCATAACTAAAGAATCTGGTAAAGTTTGGTAAAGATCAGACGTAAAATGAAGGCCATACCGTATTAACGAGGCAAAATATAGCATTTTTAACTAAATCAAGAGCCATAACTCCTCTGTTACTGGTCCGACTGGTCCAACATAGAGCTAAAAAAAAAAATGAATCATTTCAAAAAAAAAAAAAAAATAATAATTAAAAAAAAAAAAAAAAAAAAAAATATTAAAAAAAATAAATAAATAAATAAATAAATCAATAAATAAATAAAATAATAATGAAAAAAAATAAAATAATAATAATTAAAATAAAATTAATAATTATATAAAAAAGACAGTCGTAAAATCTAGTTTGGCAAAGATCAGATGCAAAATGAAGGCCCTATCGTATGAAGCAAATATAGCATTTTTAACAAAATCAAGGGCCATAACTCCGCTGTTACTGGTCCGATCTGGTTGGTTTTTGAACTTGACCAAGCTTTCATAGACATTAACAATCTGATGAAGTTTGGTAAAGATCGGATGAAAAATAAAGGCCCTATTGTCTTAACGAGGCAAAATATATCATTTTGAAGTAAATCAAGGGCCATAACTCCGATGTTACTGGTCCGATATGGCTGGTTTTCGAACTTGTCTGAGCTTTTATTGATATTAACAATCTGATAAAGTTTGATAAAGATCGGATGAACAATGAAGCCCCTATCGTCTTAACGAGGCAACATTTAGCAATATAGCATTTTTAACTAAATCAAGGGCCATAACTCCGCTGTTACTTGTCCGATCTGGCTGGTTTTCGAACTCATCCGAGCTTTCATTGATATTAACAACCTGTTAAAGTTTGGTAAAGATCAGATGAAAAATGAAGGCCCTATCGTCTTAACGAGACAAAAGTTAACAACGGACGGACGACGGACGGACGACGGACAACTCGGCATCCCATAAGCTCTGCCGGCCTTCGGCCAGTCGAGCTAAAAATACACAGACGGTTAGAACTAGCTGATATGAACAAATAACATGAAATAGCAGGTCATACATATATTTATCATTAAACTATATGTTATTATCCGATACGTCATTTTTGTACCACCTGATATGACATGATGTGCAATCCATTCACACAGGATATCACCTGTGATTTGCGGTATGCACGCTTTACTTAAACAAAAAGTTAAATATAAAGACAGTGATTAAGCAAAAACATACCTGAAGCGAGTGCTTTGTTAATATAACATTTCAAATATCGATAAAGGAACTTAAAAAATAAAACAAGAAAATCGTAGAACCGATGGACGCTCCCGGAAATGTATCCTCAACTTATCATATGGCCTTGTATCACTTAGCAGTTTTCAATTTGCAGTTCCATTAGTAGTTTTTGACTTATGCTTTGGACAAGAATTGCAAGTTTAAAATTAAAAAAGGCAATAACTCTAATTTGAATGAAGATTGGTCATAGAAATCTGCATTTTCTCGCATTGCTCTTTATCATTGTGTGAAGTTTCATTGCAGTCCCATTAGTAGTTTCTGAGTTAAGCTACGGACATGAATTATACGGACATGAATTATAAGTATAAAATTCAATAGGGTAATAATTCTATTTTGGATTAAGATAAAGTGTATGAACCTACGTTCATGAAACTTCATCTCACCTCACAGAATGTCATCACACGTCCAATAACTCTGACTTTCATTTTGGCAGAGTTATGCCCCTTTTAATAAAACTTTAACCTGCAACCTAAAGTAGGTCAAATACTTTTCAAGTTATGGCCAAGGTTAGGTTGCAGGTTAATGTGTGACAGACAGACGACGACGGACAAACTGATTCCTAAATGTCTGCCATGCTTTGCAGGCGACACAAAAAGTTTGATTAAAAAAGTTGACAGAATTAGCAAAGTTTGTAAGAAATAGTTACAATATTTCTTTTTCTGTTTTTGCATTAAAAAAGCGCAGGGACAGTTATAGACAGAAATATGTACATTAATCTCAAATGGTCCAATTATGAGCAAAAGCTACATACACATACTATAATCTCATACACAGAATTTGCACATTTCTACATCATGTGCTATATATACTGTGTACCTGACATGCCTGATATCTAACTCTACAATGTTTGGCAATCTCTTTATAGAAACAAGACATACTGAGCTGCATTAGTCATACGTCTTTATAGCTTCTAACAATTACACATTCTCCTGCCTATCTTTCAAACTGACCATTGAAAATATCACTGATTTTATGAAATAAAAAAGGTTTCTCACTGACCAATGAAATGATCACTGTAATAATTACCACCGATTCTGAAGAAATTTTCGAACATAATACTGCTCGGTAAAATTTTGAAATGCTGGTAGCAAATCCAAACTACAAACACATCGCTGTCCATGACTTCCGTTCACTATCTTATACCTAAATATATATATTAAATACTTCCCAGTGAAATAGTGGATTTTATGATTAAAATAAAACCTTATATTTTCATTGTTTATATTTCACGTGAAAATATATTTTTTCACTCAAAATGACGTCATGCAACTGTTGACGTTGTTTACGTTGTCGACGTTATTGACGTCATTGTTTTGGCGCATTATATTTTTTCTGCATAAATTTTCAGGTTGTGAGTATATAATAAATAGAACTGAGAAAACTAAAATATTTTCACTCGTGCTAAAGCACAAGTGAAAATATAAGTTTTCTCACTTCTCGATGAAAATAAATCCTATATTCACTCAAAACAAACAAATATCATCTATATATTCTTTTGTGTGCATAACATAATGAAATTACTATTGTATATTTTCACCCAATTTGACAACAGTCCAAACAGTTAATTTACAGTGATATGACACTAACATTTTAAAGTAAAACATAACAATCCTTCATGAGTATCTGTTGCAGGTATATCAACCTTTCTGATCAGACCGAGGCTCTGCCAAGGTTCATTTAAACCAGACACCCATCATAGAACATTTCTTTGCATAGGATGTGTTTGTGTACTGGGGTTGACATTAGTTGACCTTTGTACATTTATTTACAAAATAAAGTAGTGCAACTCTTGACATTTTTTGTGACTTACTTATCATTTCTGTTCTCCATCTTCTTTGTGATAGTTTAATTCTCCATGCTCACCATAAATATTATGACATCTCCTATACCGCCCTTGTTCTTCCACTCGACAATATCATTTCTTTCTGTCATCTTGCTTGTCATTCAGTAATTCATTACTGAAGTCTTTAATATCAGAGATAACACTTGCTTTATCCCCCTTTTCAACATTCACTTCCCTGGTGTCAAAGTCTTCTTCTTTAAACCTGCTGAAGGCTACTTCACCATACTTTGTACTGTCAATGGCCTGAAACCGTCGGTCAATTCGCTCATTAGAGTTGTAAACTTCCATTGCGTCGACAAGAATCTTTGCAACTTTTTCATGGCCGAATCTTTTGGCATCATCCAATGGTGTGAATCCCCATCTAAAAGGTCAGTAAAAAGATAATGTTGACTTTGTAAAACTCAATAAAGTACTGCATGTAGGCAGTTCTGAAGATGGACGCCAGTAATGCTAAAAATACTCAATTTTGATTAAAAAATTAATAGAAATTACATTGAAAACATAACGTAAAATCAAACATGGTGGAAAACAAACTAGTTTTTTGTGAATTTTTAATTGAATATAATGTGTTTATTTTGAGCCGCCCTTAAGTGAGTGGAAGAATACAAAGGAATCCGGACACTGTGCTTCCTACTCTTAGTATTGAGTATAGTCTCCCATCACACAACACTCGATGGTTTACATCCCCATCACACAACACTCGATGGTTTACATCCCCATCACACAACACTCGATGGTTTACATCCCCATCAGACGTACTAAGCTAAGGAAAGTGTCTTGTTAAAGTACTATCTAATAGTCAACTTTGATTCCAGTTTGGAAGCCGTAGTGCATGCAGTTCTTGGAAACAATCTTAAAAGTTAAAAAGGTTATGTTGGATTGCCAAGTTTGGTTGATCTAGATTATATAGTTCCTGAAAAACAGACTTAAATACGAAAAATTAACCCTAATTAAGGAAGATAATGACCTGATAAAGTCAAGGTCATCCATGGAACCACTCTGGATAACTGATTGTACCCAGACATAAATTTGATTCAAATTTCAATAATCTAGTGCATGCAATTCCTGGAAAAACAGAGCTAAATGCAAAAATGTAACGTTCCTATGACAAAGTAAATGAGAGTTTGGTTAATCTAGTTCATGTAGTTCCTGATAAATAGAGTGGAACATATAATGCTGATGCCTTCGCCAACAGAAAAGTTGCACGTGACCCATTTTCCTTTGAAAAGTTAAAAAAAGAGAGAAAAAATTGAATTATCAGCAGGGTACAGTCGTTTTTTCCCCGTCACTTCACTTTTTCCCCATCCCAAGGCCAAGTTTAAGTCACCACCAAAATGACAATATCGCTTTTTTTCGCCTTCGAGCAAAGTGTTACCAGCCATTTAATTGACTTGTTGTTTATGTCTCAGGACAGGCGTATACATTGCTCGGAAGGGATTATGCTAAGTGCTTTGATGGATCACAGAGGAAACCCCGCAGGGAGCATACTTTTCTACAGCTATGATATCCCCCGAGGAAATTTTCGCACCTCGCCATTTTTGTTTACAAACTAGACTGTACAGGGAATACAATGAGCTTATGTATATCTAAACAACTGACAAATCGTAGGTTCCGTTACAGTTAGACAAATCCATGTTAAAAATATGGTTGACATTCGATTTAAAACGTGATCGAAACAACAATCTGAAGATAAATGACCCGTGGTGATTAAATACCACTGAATAATAATTAGAGTTGCGTTTTCTTAATTGTTTGATAAAACGGACCTTTTGGCATTCCAAACAAATGCATGAAAAAAAGTTACTAATTGATGACATTTCTAATGAATTTTCGGTAATATTTTTCTGTCTGGAAAAGTGCGGTGTCATAGTAGTTCAGACAGGTATATAATTTCGGATGGAGGAACAACTTTTTTTATTAGATATAAATGAATTAGTTGAACATCAGCAAAACTGTATCTCGTTGTTTTTAGCTATTAAATAAAAATTGGGAAACAAAACGCAATGTTCTTATAGGCCATATGAGGAATAAGACTTTTAGGAAGATGTCTAAGTTTGAGAATCCTATTCACCCCCTCCATTGATCTGCATACAAATTGATAGAAAGATGAGTGAATAAAGAAAGATACATGCAATTTATTTATTTTAATCCTTCTTTCTTCTATAGTTACAGTATATATGTGTAAAGAGTGCCTGTGAATAAAACTCAATTTTACTAATAAACACCTTTATTTTGAAACAGGTAGCATACTTTAAGTGCATTTAGCTATAACTTATATAATCAAGAGGTTATAACCAATAGGGTATACATCAATTAATAATTAACAATAAATGATTGCGCGCTTAATTTAAAAGATCGTGTCTCCCTCACTTCTCTCTATTTTCTGTCACTTCTTTCTATTTTCTTTGGAGGGAGAAGTCACTCCCTCCCTATAATCGAGGCCTAGTTTGAACCTGGATCAGTAATTGTCTTTGCTATCACAGCTCAAATAAAAATTAATAATCTAATTTAAATATCAATTATAAATATATTACCTATCTACAACGTGGGGTGAACATTTACACTTATTCAACAAAAACTGTACAACATTTGCATGTCCCTCGGCTGCCCCAATATGTAGGGCTGTCCGGCCATCATAATCTGCTTGGTCCATATCTACATCATGCAGGGCAAACCTGAAATAGACAATTCCTACATGATGCAGGGCAAACCTGAAACATGAAATAGACCATTCCTACATGATGCAGGGCAAACCTGAAACATGAAATAGACCTTTCCTACATGATGCAGGGCAAACCTGAAACATGAAATAGACCATACCTACATGATGCAGGGCAAACCTGAAACATGAAATAGACCTTTCCTACATGATGCAGGGCAAACCTGAAACATGAAATAGACAACCTGAAACATGAAATAGACCATTCCTACATGATGCAGGGCAAACCTGAAACATGAAATAGACCATTCCTACATGATGCAGGGCAAACCTGAAAAAACATGAAATAGACCATACCTACATCATTCAGGGTAAACCTGAAACATGAAATAGTCCATATCTACTTTATGTAGGGCAAACCTGAAAAATAAAATAGACCATTCCTACATCATGCAGGGCAAACCTGAAAAATGAAATGGACCATATCTACTTTATGCAGGGCAAACCTGAAGCATGAAATAGGCCATACGTACATAATTCAGGGTAAACCTGAAACTTGACATAGACCATACCTATATTATGCAGGGCAAACATGAAACATGAAATAGACCATATCTACACCATGCAGAGCAAACCTGAAACATGAAACAGTCAATATCTACATCATGCAGAGCTAACCGGAAACATGAAACAGTCAATATCTACATCATGCAGAGCAAACATGAAACAGTCAATATCTATATCATGCAGGGCAAACCTGAAACATGAAACAGTCAATATTTACATCATGCAGAGCAAACCTGAAACATGAAACAGTCAATATCTACATCATGCAGAGCAAACCTGAAACATGAAACAGTCAATATCTACATCATGCAGAGCAAACCTTAAACATGAAACAGTCATTATCTACATCATGCAGGGCAAACATGAAACACGAAATAGATCTTACCTACATCATGCAGGGCAAACATGAAACCTGAAACAGTCAATATCTACATCATGCAGGGCAAACCTGAAACATGAAACAGTCAATATCTACATCATGCAGGGCAAACATGAAACAGTCAATATCTATATCATGCAGGGCAAACCTGAAACATGAAACAGTCAATATCTACATCATGCAGGGCAAACCTGAAACACGAAATAGATCATACCTACATCATGCAGGGCAAACCTGAAACACGAAATAGTCCATATCTACTTCATGCAGGGAAAATCTGAAACACGAAATAGTCCATATCTACATCATGCAGGGCAAAATCGAAACATGAAATAGACCATATCTACATCATGCAGGGCAAACCTGAAACATGAAATAGGCCATATCTACATCATGCAGGGCAAACCTAAAACACGAAATAGGCCAAATCTACATCAAGCAGGGCAAACCTGAAACATGAAATAGGCAATATCTACATAATGCTCATGCAGGGCAAACCTGAAACATGAAATAGGCCATATCTACATCATGCAGGGCGAACCTGAAACATGAAATAGGCCATGTCTACATCACGCAGGGCAAACCTGAAATATGAAATAGGCCATATCTACATCACGCAGGGCAAACATGAAATAGGCCATATCTACATCATGCACAGCAAACCTGAAACATGAAATAGACCATATCTACATCACGCAGGGCAAACATGAAACACAAAATAGGCCATATCTACATCACGCAGGGCAAACCTGAAACATGAAATAGGCCGTATCTACATCACGCAGGGCAAACTTGAAACATGAAATAGGCCATATCTACATCACGCAGGGCAAACCTGTATAAACCTGTAACATGAAAAAGGCCATATCTACATCACGCAGGGCAAACCTGAAACATGAAATAGACCATATCTACATCACGCATGGCAAACCTGAAACATGAAATAGGCCATATCTACATAACGCAGGGCAAACCTGCATAGGCCACATCTACATCATGCAGGGCAAACCTGAAACATGTAACAGACCATATCTACATCATGCAGGACAATCCTGAAACATGAAATAGACCATATCTACATCATGCAGGGTAAACCTGAAACATGAAACAGACCATATCTACATCATGCAGGACAAACATGAAACATGAAATAGACCATATCTACATCATGCAGGGCAAACCGGAAACATGAAATAGTCCATATCTACATCATGCAGGGCAAACCTGAAACATGAAATAGTCCATATCTACATCATGCAGGGCAATCTGAAATATGAAATAGGCCATATCTACATCATGCAGGGCAATCTGAAATATGAAATAGGCCATATCTACATCACGCAGGGCAATCTGAAATATGAAATAGACCATATCTACATCATGCAGCACAATCTGAAATATGAAATAGGCCATATCTACATCATGCAGGGCAATCTGAAATATGAAATAGACCATATCTACATCATGCAGCACAATCTGAAATATGAAATAGGCCATATCTACATCATGCAGGGCAATCTGAAATATGAAATAGGCCATATCTACATCATGCAGGACAATCTGAAATCTGAAACAGACCATATCTACATCATGCAGGGCAATCTGAAATAGCCGATATGTTATTTATTGATAGTGAATACATGTGTGAAGTTTCAATAATTCCATACACAATTTACTGAAGTAAATAATATGACATGTTTCCACTGATGCACAGAATACATGCATAAGAATTCACTGAATTCTGCTGTGTTTGAGATGTGGTAGCGGGAACTGACAAAGTGAAACATATATAGGACCCTCAAATACGATTGCGCAGGTATAATAACATCAGTTTGCATTTTGTTTCCAAGGTTACCAAGATGTCTTCAGTAAAACATGCTATTGTTGTAATTTATATATGGTAGATGTTTGTGTAATACGCTCTATAAAACTTAATAAAGGCACTCATGGGATTGAAATTAGAGTTAGAGCAACCCAAATGCATAAAGTTACCGTCTCAGTGCAGAAATATCGCTGTTGAATGCGCTGAAAAGGAGGTTAACAACTTCTATGGCTCGGGTCTCAACCTTCTGTCGACATGGATCGATTTTCTTAGGCGTGAACTTCAAGTTGTCATAGTGATGGAAGTTGAATATTGATACCAAGTCCTAAAGAGAGAAATGTGTTGCTGTAAACAGTTAAAGTCACAATTTAAAATAAGGTATACATAGAGTAACGCTTATTTAAATATGTTGGTTTGGTTGGCTTGGTCAAATGGTGTTTTATGTAATTTTCAGCACATTTTAGGCTATATTTGATGATATTTTTTTTGGTGGTGGTGACATCTAGGACCACCCTCTTTTTCCTGGGTAGAACCAGTACTGTTCACCTCCCGCCGTCCGTCAAAATCAACACTTTCTCACTTACAAGTCGAGCTATTTCGGAACAAGGGAGATACATCTCAATGCCAATCAAGCAAGAGATTTAGAAAATTAGGATAAACTGGGGCATGGAAATGTTGATTGGCACCTCACACTTTCCTCGGCCAATCAGGTTCGAAAAACTGTCAAGTGGGAAGGATTAAAAAATAAAAAAGAGGCCCAAGAGGGCCTGTGGATGCTCTACTTGCTAAAACGGCTCTTATATCAAGGGTTGTCATCATAAAATTTCCATCAGCACGCACAAAACAACAACACCCGCAACAGAAACTTAAACCCTTGACCCATGCTAACAATTTAAACAAGGTAGGATGCAAAATGGAGATGCTAGAGTGTTGACAAGACAAAATATACCAATTTTCGTTAATTCGAGGGCAATAACTCCAGTGTTACTGATCCAATCTGGCTGGTTTTCAAACTCGTCTGAGCTTTCATTGATATTAATAATCTGGTAAAGTTTGGTAAAGATCGACTGAAAATGGAGGCGCGAGAGAGTTGACAAGACAATTAATTCAAGAACAATAACTCAGTGTTACTGATCCAATCTGGCTGGTTTTCGAACTTGTCTGAGCTTTCATTGATATTAATAATCTGGTAAAGTTTGGTAAAGATCAGATGAAAAATGAAGGTGCTAGAGTGTTGACATCAAAAAGTTAACACATTTTTAAATTTTTCAATAATACAAGGGCAATAACTCAAGTGGTACTGGTCCGATCTGGCTGGTTTTTGAACTCATCTGAGCTTTCATTGATACTAATAATCTGGTAATGTTAGGTAAAGATCGGATGAAAAATGAAGGTGCTAGAGTGTTGACATCAAAAGGAAGACAGATAGCGGACGACGGGAAAAAGACCATGGCATAAGCCCTATTAAAACAACACAGGTCAGTTTTTTATAATGCTTATCAATAATCCTCATGGGGAAAATTCCTAATCATTTATCAGCAAATTTATGATCAAGACGAGTTTTGATTTTAATTCTTACCTTAAACTGAAACACCAGTGAAGGACAAGAAGATTTGCGAAGGTCACCTGCCAGCACCCAAAATCTACTTGCCCAGGGCATCGGGCAACTGTATTTGCAGAGCCCTAACTAGAACTATCACTGAAGGTGATGAATACCCCCGCTTTTTTGCTCTAGCCGATGATGGGCAAAATCAAGAATAATAAATGTCTAAAATATCTGTTAATTTTTTAGTGTGAAAGAAATTCTAATTAAAACAAAGGTCCATAATTCTGTAAAAAAAATTGCAGAATCGAAAAACCATTAACACATCATATCATCACGTGTGAACTGTATATTAGGTGTAAAAACAATCCATGAAAAGTGTTAAAGTGAAAGCCACATGAAGTTCATTATTTAGTGAAAAACTCTATGTCAAATAAAGGGCCATGATTCTGTAATAAATTAGGCTGTGATGTAGAAGGACATAAGGTAATCAGTTATTACGTGTAAATGAAGTTTGGGAACAATCAATTCGAAAATGTTTGAGAAAAAATGTGTTAACAGGTCATTATACAATATTAGAGTGGAAAATTCTAAGTCAAACAAAGGGCCATTATTCTAAAATAAATAAGGCAATCGATGATGGGTGATGTACAGGGACATAAGGTCATCAGTCTTTATGTGTATATTAAGCTTGATCAATTCGAAAACGTTTGAGAAAAAATGTGTTAATATGTCATTATACAATATTAGAGTGGACAATTCCAAGTCAAACAAAGGGCCATTATTCTGTAATAAATTGGGCAATCAATGACAGGTGATGTACAGGGACATAAGGCAATCAGTTGTTATGTGTACATGATGCTTGGGAAATTCAATTCGAAAATGTTTGAGAAAAATGTTAACAGGTCAAATACAATATTAAAGTGGAAAATTCTAAGTCAAACAAAGAGCCAAATTTTTGTAATATGTTATTAGTATGTGAAGTTTGGGAACAATCCATTCAAAAATGTTTGAGATATGCAAGTATTAAAAATGTGTTACGCGACGGGACAAAAATGTGTGACAGGACACGACACAGGGACAACGTGATTCCTATATAGCCCCCATTTCACTTTTTGAAAGCGGGGGTATAATTTCGTTCATACACCATTTTCACCCACCTAAAAATTACAGTTACCAAAATATGTCCAAATCCCTGTATGGGTAAACTAACCTGTGAGAACTGGACCCCTCGGACACTGTTGCCCCACTTATCGAGGGCAGGGCTCCACATAAAGAAGCCCATCTTGTTGGGCACAATCAGCATGATGCCTCCTGCAACCCCTGACTTGGACGGTAATCCAACCTGTAAGATTTAGCATCATTGTTCATGGTTATTAATTCTCTAAATTACAATTCTGATATCAAATTTGTGTTAATGCTGTGAAGCAGTCCTAGACTGATATCTGATGTATGTTGTACCACACGTATATCAGATTTATGTTGTACCACACTGATATCAGATTTATGTTGTACCACACTGATATCAGATTTATATTGTCCAACAATGATATCTAATTTTTATTGCCCACACTGATATCAGACGTATGTTGTACCACACTGATATCTGATTTATATTGTCCCACACTGATATTGTCCCACACTGATATCAGATTTATATTGTACCACACTGATATCTGATTTATATTGTCCCACACTGATATCAGATTTATGTTGTACCACACTGATATCTGATTTATATTGTAACACACTGATATCAGATTTATGTTGTACCACACTGATATCTGATTTCTATTGTCCCACACTGATATCAGATTTATGTTGTACCACACTGATATCAGATTTATGTTGTCCCACAATGATATCTGATTTCTATTATCCCACACTGATATCAGATTTATGTTGTACCACACTGATATCTGATTTCTATTGCCCACACTGATATCAGACCTATGTTGTACCACACTGATATCTGATTTCTATTGTCCCACACTGATATCAGATGTATGTTGTACCACACTGATATCTGATTTCTATTGTCCCACACTGATATCAGATTTATGTTGTACCACACTGATATCAGATTAATATTGTCCTACACTGATATCAGATTTATGTTGTAACACACTGATATCTGATTTATATTGTCCTACACTGATATCAGATGTATGTTGTACCACACTGATATCTGATTTCTGTTGTCCCACAATGATATCAGATTTATGTTGTCCAAGACTGATGTCAGATTGTTTAATGTTGTGAACCTTGTGAAGTCAGAAATGATAAATGATAAATTGCTTTGCTAACACTGAACAAGGCCAAAACCCTGAGGCAAAACATATGTTGTAGGTGATGCGGGGTTTAGATTGAAAACAAACATTTATAGAATTGCAGGAGCACATCTACACACATCTTTAGTAGTCAAGTAGGTGGGATTTTAAACAAAATTGATAGGCTTGTCTCGTACCTTGAAAGCCATGTACCCCGAAAAGTCGTTCATGGTACATTAATGCATGAGAGACGAGCGTATCTTACTGTACCTTGAAACTCCCTGTAGAAAGTATGCATAACACATGAATGCATGTGAGACAAGCTTGTCTCGTTATACCTTGAAACTCAATGTAGAAAGTATGCAGGCCACATAAATGCATGGTAGAGCGCCAAACTCTAGATCGAAAGGTTGTGGGTTCGATCCTCGCTTTTTTTAGAAAGCAAGAATGCCATATAAATTCATGAGATATGAGCTTGTCCCAATATACCTTGAAAGCAAACTCCCCGGAGTAGTCGTACATGCCACACGAGTGCATGAGAGACAAGGTGTCCCTGATGGCTGGAGCTGACAGGACTTTGTCACCAGTGATCGGACATATACCACCATTGGCCAACGTCGCTGCTATCACAGAACCTGATTCACACGTGACTTCTATGGAACACATCTGTGAGCAAGGAAGGTATAATTGTTAGTGAATAATAGTTAAACAGATTAATATTAGTTAAACATCTTAAACATCTATCTTATCACCAAATTTTGAACATGTGAACAGTTCACCGTAACAACTTCGGAATCAGAGAAATAGAAATATTCATTTAAATATTACCAATTTATTAAACAAATTGTAAGCTTTGATGTATACCTATGAAATATATTGAACAAAGAGATTCTATACAAATATGTGCTAGTCATGATACATAGCATACATGGGACATAGTTCACAAAGGGTGTTAAAGGCAAAATCACCTTAGAAGAAAAACAAGAGGCCCAAGAGGGCCTGTATCACTCTACTGGCAATATGTAGTCTGTGAAGGGGAACACGACAACAATATGTGCAACTGGGCTTGGTACCGATCATTCCTGCCAAGTTTCACTGAAATCCAGCCAGTTTGGATAAAGTTTGGATAAAGTTTGTGTATAAGGGGCCATAACTCCTTAGGGGCCAAAAATCATTCAACCGGAACATGCGCAACTAGGCTTGGTACCAAGTTTCACTGAAATCCAGCTTTGTACTGATCATCCCTGCCAAACAGCCAGGCGTTCAGGAGAAATAGTCTGTACAAAGTTAATGTATTAACACTTTTAAAGGGCCAGAACTCCACCAAAAATCATTCAACCGGAACACGACAATGATAGTCGCAACAAAGTTTTGTTAAAAGCCGACCAGTGGTTGCGGAGAGCTAGTCCAGACAAAGTTTGTGTATCAAAACCTTTAAAGCGCCACAACTCCAACAATTTTTTTTTTTATTCAACCGTAACATGACAACAATATGTGCAACTGGGCTCGGTACCGATCATTCCTGCCAAGTTTCACTGAAATCCACCCAGGAGTTCAGGAAAACTAGTGCGGACAAAGTTTGTGTATAAGTGGCAATAACTGTTGTAAAAAATCATTCAACAAAAACACAACGATGATATGCGCAGCTAGTAGGTTTCGTACTGATCATCCCGGTCATGTTTTGTTGAAATCCAGCCAGGCATTCAGGAGAACTAGCCTGTACTAAGTTAGTGTATAAAAATGTTTAAAGGGCCATAACTCTGCCAAAATCATTCAACCGGAACACGGCAATGATATGCGCAACTAGGCTTGGTATTCATCATCCCCACCAAAATTCGATGAAATTCGGCCAGGAGTTCAGAAGAGACTAGTCTGGATAAAGTTTGTGTATCAAAACCTTTAAAGGGCTACAGCTCCATAAAAAATCATTCAACCGGAACACGGCGATGACAGGCACAATTTGGCCTGGTACTGATCATCCCTGCAAAGTTTCATTGAAATCCGACCAGGGGTTTAGGATAACTAGTCCGGACAAAATTTGTATATTAAAACTTTTAAAGGGCCATAACTCTGCCAAAATTCTTTCAACCAAAATACGGCGATGATACACATAACTAGGCTTGGTATTGATCATCCCTGCAAAGATTCATTGAAATCCGGCCAGGGGTTAATTCAGAAAAATAGCCCGGACAAAGTAAACATGTGTGAAGTTCGAACGCTTTAGTTTCTGGAGAAATGGACTTAACCAAAAAATTAGAATGAAAAACTTTAATGTCCATACGAGCGTGACTGATGAAAAACACTATATGCTCGCTCCACTTGCTTCACAGGGTATTAAAAGAGAGGTTATACGATTATACTTCTGATAAAAAATCAAAGTCTACCAAAGTTGGCCAATGACTAGCATTATACATACATGCGATAGATACCTCACAGCATGAGATGAAATCTCATGGAATTCTAACCCTCCTCCCGGCCCCACGGAATTGTGTGAAAAACTTTTGTAAAATGCTAAAATCGAATTTTCAAAAATTATCGGTCTGATAATCGGTCCGATTTTCTATGTTTGCATAAGGCCAACTTGATGTTATTGCGCGACACCGTCACTTACGACACTTATGAAGTCTTTAATGATGTCTGCAATTAAACAGGTTCAATACGACGTGAAACAAATTGCCGGTATCATTTATTTAGAAGTGGAAAATGAATGTTTGTTAAAGGTGACGCAGTAATTATTGGATAGCGAAAACGAAAGTAGACTTTGTCGGCGTGAATTTGGTGAGTATGTTAGTGAAAGTTCACTGTGTTAAAATTTTTACTGTGTTCAAGAGATGACACTTAGTCTTATTGAGAGACTCAGAGTCAATACCATAATATAAAGCTCAAATAATTATAGTGTTAGATGATATTACATGTTTATCCTTGGTTATTAATATTAATAAAATTTTATTAAAATTAATAATAATAAAAAAGAAAATGAAAAAAAGCATGAAAATAAAATATTGTTGAAGAAACTTGTTTAAAAGTGTATGTTTAGGTATTGGAATTTGGGTAAAAAATACTGCTCTCGCGCTAAAAATAGCCCACTAAATAAACTCCCAGATTTTTGCATTAATCTCCCTTAAAATAATCACTAAACTCCCAGATTTGAGGTCCTGAAAATATCACATGTATGTTTATAACATGCGTGAGTCAAGTTGTTTAGAGGAAACACGATAGTAGAAGTCTTACTTGAAAATAAAAATCCAACACCTCCATCAGATTGGTCCCATTAGGAAAACACTGAAAAGATTTGTCATAATAGTACAGTATACTAGTATAAGAAGACAGTTTGTACATCATGCCTCCAGCATCTACAGGAGTAAGGTAGTCCCATTGTTAGTACAGTTGACTAGTATAAGAAGACAGTTTGAACATCACGCCTCCAGCATCTACAGGAGTAAGGTAGTCCCATTGTTAGTACAGTATACTAGTATAAGAAGACAGTTTGTACATCACGCCTCCAGCATCTACAGGAGCAAGGTAGTCCCATTGTTAGTACAGTATACTAGTATAAGAAGACAGTTTGTACATCACGCCTCCAGCATCTACAGGAGTAAGGTAGTCCCATTGTTTATCTTATTGAAACAAACCTTGAATTGAGTTTGATGAAAATCAGAAAATGGTTACAAAGGTTTTCGTAGTCACGAGTTGAAATCCATTTATATTTCAAAACTCAAGGGCAATAACTCTGTTACACATACATCATTTTCCTCATTGCTGAACTGATCTAATATCTTACTGAAACTTTATGTCAGTTATTGTGACAAGCTGAAATTTGCCTGCTACCAATATTCAATTATCAAGGGCTATAACGCTGAATTATAAAAGTCAATATTTCTCATTGTCAAACTCTTAATTTTTGAGAGATATTCGCTCATATAATTTCCTAGAGCAATATATCTACCTACCTTCTTTTCTCTCATATAATATCCAAGAGCAAAGTTTCTATCTGCAGTCTCTCTTTCGGATAGAAACCTAAAAAAACAGATCGATACACGTGTACTATTTAACAAAAATAATAAAGAATTTTTAAATTTGAAAAGTAACTATAATGGTCAATTCCTATAGATATCTGTGTTCTCCATCTGTACATAAACTGTGGTGGAAATGTTGTTAAATTTTGTTTTAGAATTTAAACAGACATTTAAAAGATACTAAAATCTAGAAACAAATCAAAATTGCATATTGCTTCAATACCAGGATGATCTTTCAGCATTATTAAACAGTAATTGACATTTTGACATAATGAAATGTGTTTATACTGCACGACTATGATATGATACATGTTATCAATAAACAAGAAGGCCACGGCCTGCATGTCAAACCCTATTGTGAAGTAGTCCAGATTGGACTATATCTTGATTTGACCAAAACCAATGTCAAATCCTGCCAGATATGCCCCTCCAGTTACTTATACAGATGCATTAAAGAACAGATATGCCCCTCCAGTTACTTATACAGATGCATTGAAGAACAGATATGCCCCTCCAGTTACTTACACATAGTTATTGAAGGCGAGAGAGTATGCTCCAGTTACTGACACATAGTTACTGAAGGCCACAAGACTTATACAGAGTTATTAAAGGTGTAACGTGTTTCGAGCTAAACACAGATTATTGGTTTTAAATTAACATAAACTGAACAATGATATTTCCCAATCACAGACAGAGCACAAAACGGCTCCTAAACATAATGATTATTATAATCAGAGTTAATAAAATCAATGAATTGACAAACAACTATTACTAAATAAACGTGGGAACCCCCAGATAATTTCTAGGGACCGAGTGATTCAATCACACATTCGTACTTCCACTAAAATGAGAAGCACGTGTGTTATCAGATAATATTAAAGAATGGAGATAACTGGTAGAACAGTGTCTACTTTACACTATACTGTACACGAGCGATCTTCTGTACTAAACATATATGTGCTCTCTAAGCATATACACCTAAGCTCACCAACAGCTCACTGATTGATATACAGGACGATCTCGTCTACAGGATAACTAAATGAATGTTCACCGTGAACAACCTGCAACAATGCAGAAACCCGTACCGTTGAACGGTACTTATGTATACAATGTCTCACGAAGAGACTAAATAAATGCTCACAAAGTGCAACCTGCAACAATGCAGAAACCGTACTGACAAACATTACTCGTATACATACAACGCTCACAAAGAGCGGACAGTTATCCCTGTAGCAAAGAGCAGCGCTCAATCAAACTGCAGCTCATTCAATATAAACAGCTCATTCACACGCCTTCACTATATATGATGTAATTACATGTGTATGCACTGAGCAATCCTAGCTCACTGTGTTTTAAGTACGAGCTCTCGCGTCACAGTCGAAGTCTATTGCATACGATATAGCATAACACCCTTTCACACACATACATGTATATACAGAACGAGGTTCCCCGTATAAGATTACTAATTAAAGCAATCAGTCTTTAGGTTACCTTGTTTGTAAAGCTCTGCATGTGGCTTCTATGATGACTTGACACAGACTGCCCAAATCCGTCGGCGCAGCGTCTTTTATAGCCCTAATTTGGATAGGTTCTAGTTGTGTTTATTTAGACCGGCCTCTTTGAAAAGTAGATGTGGGAACCTGTCGATTAACTAAGTATTGGTTCCTAGTTTGTGAACAATTTAAATAAAGAAGCCGGTAATCAGACCGGAAGAAGTTCTAGGTAAGTTCCCCGGATGATGCATCTCATTATTCAATGCAGAATGGAGGGAGGTGGGGTAAGTCGTGACTAAGAAACAGTAAGTTATCGATCATCTTTTAATAAAACAAAATGAAAATATACAAAAACATCACAAAGGCAACATATTCCCCTCCAGTTACTTATACAGAGTTATTGAAGGCAATATATTCCCCTCCAGTTACTTGCACAGAGTTATGAAGGAAAGATATTAACCCTCCAGTTAATTACACAAGAGTTACTGAAAGACAGATATTGTCCTCCAGTTACTTACACATAGTTATTGAAGGAAAGATATTCCCATCCAGTTATTTATACAGAGTTGATGAAGGACAGATATTCCCCCCAAGTTACTTACACATAGTTATTGAAGGCAAGATATTAACCCTCCAGTTAATTACACAGAGTTACTGAAGGACAGATATTGTCCTCCAGTTACTTACACATAGTTATTTATACAGAGCTGATGAAGGACAGATATTCCCCTCAAGTTACTTACACAAGAGTTACTGAAGGCAAGATATTCCCCTCAAGTTACTTACATAAGAGTTATTGAAGGCAAGATATTAACCCTCCAGTTACTTATACATAGTTGATGAAGGACAGACATTGCCCTCCAGTTACTTACACATAGTTATTGAAGGCAAGATATTAACCCTCCTGTTATTTACACAGAGTTAATGAAGGACAGATATTCCCCCCAAGTTACTTACACAAGAGTTATTGAAGGCAATATAGTAACCCTCCACTTATTTACACAGAGTTACAGAAGGCAAGATATTCCCCTCCAGTTATTTATACAGAGTTGATGAAGGACAGATATTCCCCCCAAGTTACTTACACAAGAGTTATTGAAGGCCATATATTAACCCTCCACTTATTTACACAGAGTTACTGAAGGCAAGATATTCCCCTCCAGTTACTTATACAGAATTGATGAAGGACAGATATTCCCCTCAAGTTACTTACACAAGAGTTATTGAAGACAATATATTAACCCTCCAGTTACTTACACAGAGTTATTGAAGGCAACATATTCCCCTCCAGTTACTTATACAGAGTTATTGAAGGCAACATATTCCCCTCCAGTTACTTATATAGAGTTATTGAAGGACAGATATTCCCCACAAGTTACTTACACAAGAGTTATAGAAGGCAAGATATTAACCCTCCAATTACTTACACAAGAGTTATTGAAGGCAAATATTCCCCTCCAGTTACTTATACAGAGTTAATGACGGCAATATATTCCCCTCCAGTTACTTACACAGAGTTACTGAAGGCAAGATATTCTCGTCCAGTTATTTATACAGAGTTGATCAAGGACAGATATTCCTCTCAAGTTACTTATACAGAGTTATTGAAGGACAGATATTCCCCTCAAGTTACTTACACAAGAGTTACTGAAGGCAACATATTCCCCTCTAGTTACGTATACAGAGTTATTGAAGGCAACATATTCCCCACCAGTTACTTACACAGAGTTACTCAAGGACAGATATTGCCCTTCCAGTTACTTACACATAGTTACTGAAGGACAGATATTGCCCTCCAGTTCAGTTACTTACACATAGTTATTGAAGGACAGATATTTCCCTCCAGTTACTTACACATAGTTATTGAAGAACAAATATTGCCCTTCCAGTTACTTACACAGAGTTATTGAAGGACAGATATTGCCCTTCCAGTTACTTACACATAGTTACTGAAGGACAGATATTGCCCTTTCAGTTATTTACACAGAGTTACTGAAGGACAGATATTGCCCTTGCAGTTACTTACACATAGTTACTGAAGGACAGATATTGCCCTTCCAGTTACTTACATAGAACTACTGAAGGACAGATATTGCCCTTCATTTGCTTACATATAGTTACGGAAGGACAGATATTGCCATCCAGTTCAGTTACTTACACATAGTTATTGAAGGACAATATTCCCATCCAGTTACCTACACATAGTTATTGAAGAACAGAAATTTCCCTCCAGTTACTTAAACAGAGTTATTGAATGCCAGATATTCCCCTTCCAGTTACTTACACATAGTTACTGAAGGATAGATATTGCCCTCCGGTTACTTACACATAGTTACTGAAGGACAGATATTGCCCACCAGTTACTTACACATAGTTACTGAATGACAGATAGTGCCCATCAGTTACTTACACAGAGTTACTGAAGGCAACATATTCCCCTCCAGTTACTTTCACAGAGTTAATGAAGGCAAGATAATCCCCTCCAGTTACTTACACTGAGTTACTGAAGGCAAGATATTCCCCTCCAGTTACTTACACATAGTTACTGAAGGACAGATATTCCCCTCTAGTTACTTACACTGAGTTATTGAAGGCAACATATTCCCCTCCAGTAAGCCTTTTCATCATCTGTAAAGCCTAAAACAGAGAAGCAAATAACTCAATTTTATAATTTAAATAGTCCTCTTTTTTTTGTAATGAACAAAAATGGGAAGTTACTACAAATGGCCGTCAAAAAAACAACATATTAATGGGATTTAGAGGCTTGTCTTTGAATAAATTTACTACAAGAAAGCCTTCATATGTAAAAAGATAATATAAGAATGTACAAAACCAATAATACTAAAGGTATTTTTTTTTAATTTCTCATTTCTGGAACTTAATTGTTCTGAGTATACAATACCAACCATTGATAAGCTCCAAATCAGAAATCAAAAACAGAAACCATACTATATAGTTTTATAATAGAAGTGTCAAACGTGACTGATCAGTTTTCCTTGAAGTATAACTGATGTTTCATATGAAACTTGCTGTATACTCACATGATCAAATCTATCGGATAGGTTATATTCCTGTTTTAACAGAGAACAAACAACAATAGCACCAGCATTGATCATCGGGTTGTGGGGTTTATCTGAAACAGAGAACACACAACAATAGCACCAGCATTGATCATCGGGTTGTGGGGTTTATCTGAAACAGAGAACACACAACAATAGCACCAGCATTGATCAACAGGTTGTGGGGTTTATCTGAAACAGAGAACACACAACAATAGCACCAACATTGATCAATGGGTTGTGGGGATTATCTGAAATAGAGAACAAACAACAATAGCACCAGCATTGATCAACGGGTTATGGGATTTATCTGAAACAGAGAACACACAACAATAGCACCAACATTGATCAATGGGTTGTTGGGATTATCTGAAATAGAGAACAAACAACAATAGCACCAGCATTGATCAAAAGGTTGTGGGATTTATCTGAAACAGAGAACACACAACAATAGCACCAGCATTGATCAACGGGTTATGGGATTTATCTGAAACAGAGAACACACAACAATAGCACCAGCATTGATCAACGTGTTGTGGGGATTATCTGAAACAGAGAACACACAACAATAGCACCAGCATTGATCAAAAGGTTGTGGGATTTATCTGAAACAGAGAGCACACAACAATAGCACTAGCATTGATCAACGGGTTATGGGATTTATCTGAAACAGAGAACACACAACAATAGCACCAACATTGATCAATGGGTTGTTGGGATTATCTGAAATAGAGAACAAACAACAATAGCACCAGCATTGATCAACAGGTTGTGGGGTTTATCTGAAACAGAGAACACACAACAATAGCACCAACATTGATCAATGGGTTGTTGGGATTATCTGAAATAGAGAACAAACAACAATAGCACCAGCATTGATCAAAAGGTTGTGGGATTTATCTGAAACAGAGAACACACAACAATAGCACCAGCATTGATCAACGGGTTATGGGATTTATCTGAAACAGAGAACACACAACAATAGCACCAGCATTGATCAACGTGTTGTGGGGATTATCTGAAACAGAGAACACACAACAATAGCACCAGCATTGATCAAAAGGTTGTGGGATTTATCTGAAACAGAGAGCACACAACAATAGCACCAGCATTGATCAACGGGTTATGGGATTTATCTGAAACAGAGAACACACAACAATAGCACCAGCATTGATCAACGTGTTGTGGGGATTATCTGAAACAGAGAGCACACAACAATAGCACCAGCATTGATCAAAAGGTTGTAGGATTTATCTGAAACAGAGAACACACAACAATAGCACCAGCATTGATCAACGGGTTATGGGATTTATCTGAAACAGAGAACACACAACAATAGCACCAGCATTGATCAACGGGTTATGGGATTTATCTGAAACAGAGAACACACAACAATAGCACCAGCATTGATCAACAGGTTGTGGGGATTATCTGAAATAGACTAATGGTAACACCAGGATACAACATGAATTTTTAAATAATAAAATACTGTTACAATCCAATAAAATGTTACTGCAATTTCTCTCTTCTTTAATATTTCACTTCGTAAAATATATCATAATGTGTGAGAAATATAAGGAAAGTGAGAACTGATGACTAAACATAAAGATTTGGAAACATTTTTTCATTTATAAAACATGCACAGTACTGCAGAAAATAAGCAATGTGACATACCATTATAATTTAATGATATTGAATTGAAGGATGTTCCACTGGGCTCGTGCCCGACATACTCATGTACGACCTTGGGTGAGAGTTCATCCATCACCATGGCGTATGTGAGAGGCTTGGATATGGACTGGAGACAGAATGGAACATTTGTGTCTCCTAGAGAATATCTGGGGAAAAAAACAGACAAGAAGATTTAATATAATAAATAACGATGCTGACAACAGATGTTTAAACTTATGATTCATTACAGGTCATAACTTCTTTTGACAAGTTAAAACAAGAGGCTCCAGATAGCCTGTGGACGCTCTACTGGCTAAAGATAAAGTTTATGTATAAGGGGCCATAACTCTTTCAAAAATCATTCAACCTGAATATGGCGATGACATACACAACTAGGCTTGGTACAGATCATCCCTGCCAAGTTTCGATGAAATCCAGCCAGAGGTTCAGGAGAAATAGTCTGTACAAAGTTAGTGTACTAAAAGGGTAATAACTCTGCCAAAATTCACTCAACTGGAACACGACAATGAAGTACGCACTTAGGCTTGGTACTTACCATCCCTGCCAAGATTCGTTGAAATACGGCCAGAAGATCAGGAGAATTAGTTGCGACAAAATTTGTGCATTAAAAGGGCTAAAAATCATTAAACCAGAACACGGCAATGACAGGTGCAACTAGGCTTGGTACTGATCATCCCCGCCAAGATTCGTTGAAATCTGGCAAGGAGTTCAGAAGGGACTAATCTGGACAAAGTTTGTGTGTAAAAACCTTTAAAGGGCCATAACTCTGCTAAATATCAATATCGTCGACATGCACAACTAGGCTTGGTGCTGATCATCCCTGCAAAGTTTTGTTGAAATCTGGCAAGGGGTTCAGAGGAACTAGGCCAGACAAAGTTTGTGCATTAGAACTTCTAAAGCACCATAACTCTGCCAAAAATCATCCAACCGGAACACGACGATGAATTGCACAACCAGACCTGGTACTGATCATCCCTAAAAGGTTTCGTTTAAATCCAGCCAAGGGTTCAGGAGAAAGTTTGTGTATTTAAACCTTTAAAGGGTCATAACTCCACCAAAATCATTCAACCGGAACATGGCGATGACTTGCACAACTAGAACTGGAACTGATCATCCCTAAAAAGTTTCGTTTAAATCCGGTCAGGCTTCATGGAAACTAGTCAGGACAAAGTTTGTGTATTAAAACCTTTAAAGGGCCATAACTCCGCCAAAATAATTCAACCGGAACACGGTGATGATATGCACAACTAGGCTTGATACTGATCAGCATTGTCAAGTTTCGTTTTAAAGGGCCATAACTCTGCAAAAAATATGTAAACCGGAACGCAACGATGATATGCACAAAAAGGCTTGGTGCTGATCATTCCTAAAAAGTTTAATTGCAATCTGGCCAGGGGTTCAGGAGAACTAATCGGGACAAATTTTGTGTATTAAAACCTTTAAAGGGACATTACTCTGCCAAAATCATTCAGCCGGAACATGGTACTGGGCTTGGTACTGATCATCCCTGCAAAATATAGCATATTTCAGAAAATCAAGGGCCATAACTCCAGTGTAAATGGTCCAATCTGGCTTGTTTTTTACCTTGTCCGAGCTTTCATTGATATTAACAATCTGGTAAAGTTTGGACATAGATCGGATGGAAAATGAAGTCCCTATCGTCTTAACGAGATAAAGTAAACGACCGACAATGGACAGACAACGGACAACTTGCCATCCCATAAATCATCCCTAACTAGTTGAAAACAGAACACTAACTCGGGTAAAATGCTGGTATTGCCGAAACTATATAACAACAGTTTAGTTGTTAGAATATTGTAACCGAGGTGGTGATGTAGCCATACAGCCTCTCTTGTAGAAGGTTGTAGGTTCAAGTATCTCCATTGCTTGACTCACGTTCAGTATAGGACTGGTTGGACCCATGTCAGTATACCATGTCATGTGTCTAGGATGCGGTATTTCAGTGAGGCAGCACTATAAAGTTGAAAACTGAGCTAACATCTACAGTAGACACCATTGTGATTTGACTGAATGGTTTAAAGTGACATTAACCCCATAATTACCAACCCACATTCACCTACCCCTAGGTTCAATATGATGACGTCTACCAAGGATATGATTGACAGACTACTGTAGTAGCACTCAGTTGGGGTGTATGTACATAGATAGGTTTATATCTCGCAGCTGCACGGTTGGCTGGCTAATACACTGATGTACATCAGGGCTCAATCTAGGCAAGGAATTTAGGGAGAAGTCACTTCTCCCTCAAGTGATTTTAGGGAGAAGTGGAGAGAATTTAGGGAGACTTCACGCGACGTGTATACGTAGACAACGGTTGAATAGTCATCACCATGTATATCGCAGTGCAGTGAATACAGTGTAATGCACACTAATTCTTTTTACACTATAATATGAGCTTGAAATATTGATGCAAATTTCTATGATAATGAATTTATTACTATACTGTACCTTTTTAAAAAAAAAAAAAATTTTTTTTTTTTTTTTTTTTTAAATTTTTCGGCGACTTGAACTTCGCTTTGATGTGCTGCCAAGGCGAAGTCAAGAGATCGCGGGCGCGTTCTTCGCCCGAATCGCCCTGTAGATTGAGCCCTGTACATAAGTTTATATTTCGCCGCAAAGCTAGCTTTTATGGCAATATCGGTAGAGTGCCCGCTTCACATGCAAGGGGTCCAGAGTTCAAACCCGCTGAGTGCCTAAATATTTATGTGTAATTTTTTCCGGTCCGATTACATCTGTGTGCTACAGAAAATTACCTCTGTCCATCGACTGTACATACAGACACGCCCCATAAGTTAGGACTGTAGCGTGTCAGCTGGGGAATATAACTGGCGACCTGTAATACAAAGCTATAGGTAATGTTCCAGATGCATAGTCCAGGTATAGAAAGCTAGTCCAAATGGTCATACAGCAGTTTTTTCACGTTTGAATTTCATTATTGGGATATATATTTTTCATATTGATTGCTGCTGTGACATTTGACTTCTGATGTTCAAAAACATGTAGCAAGGCAAAATATTTAAATGTCCATGTTATGTTGTTGGCTTAAAATATAAATCCGAGAAGAACAATTAATCTCCAAAATAAATACAAACAAGCTGAAACGCACACATTACCACTTATTCTCGTGTACAAACCACCATATTATTTTATTTTCATCAACAAATCTTGCTACTAGTATGCCATGTTGTTTTTCAAAATGAAAGTTAAACCGAAACCCTAATCGCTCTGGACGAATTTTTTATTTTTTTACATTACAACATTACTATAGTCATTCATATTTAGCTCAACTTCTCAATCAGAGCTACTCTACATGTACCTTTAACGGTTACTAGAATGGCATTTAAAAACTACATCCAAGTTAATGACAAGTTAGGAAGTACTGTATGTTGATATATTCTGTCAAAATTGATCAATTAATGATTGTATGTACATGTATTGCTTGTACGGGACATTCAACACAAATCATTCATGCAAAATTTTACTCTCAATTGTCCCGACGTGGAATGTATGTCGATCCGTGCTACGTGTTTTGAGCATAAAGTAAAAAAGACTGCATTTTGACAAAAATTAAACAAGAAATCGGTAGAACCGATTGATGCTCTCTGAATAAAGGTAGACCAGAAATACAATCGGATGGAAATGTAGAACGAGTTGAGCTTACGGTACAAGCTTTATATAGCAAAGTTTTTTTTTTAACTGAAACATCCTGATAATATTCGCTACTAGAAATAATACTGATACTTTCTATAAAGATTCATGGATATCAGACGAAAAACTTAGGGGGACTTAAGGGGACAAGCTTTAGAATTGTAAAACTTCAATGTCCAGTAACTCTGCCAAATATTATTCAACCGAAATGTCCTGATAATATGCACTACTAGACATCCTACTGATGCTTCCTGTGAAGTTTCATGAAAATCGTATGAAAAACATAGGAGGAGCTGGGTGGACAAGCTTTGGAATCGAAAAACTTCAAAGTCCCGTTACTCCGCAAACATCATTCATCTGGAACGTCCTGATAATATGTGCTACTAGACATCATACTGATGCTTCCTGTGAAGGTTCATGAAAATTGGATGTAAAACATAGGAGGATTTGATGTTGAGCCGACAAGATTTAGAATCGAAAAATTTCCATGTCCCGTACTCTGCAAAAAATCATTCAACCGGAACATCCTGATAAAATGCACTTCTAGGCATCATACTGATACTTCCTGTGAAGTTTCATGAAATTCAGATGAAAATCAAAGGAGGAGTTGAGCTCTTAAGTCCCATAACTCCGCCAAAAATCATTCAACCGGAACCTCCCGACAATATGCGCTACTAGACATACTGATCGGTTGAATAACATAGGAGTTAAGCGGACAAGAACGGACATATGGATGGACATGATGGCAATTATTTCGAGGAGCATAAAAACGTTAAAAATCAAAAACAAGTGACAAAAAACATGAAATATACAAAACGCAATGTCTTTTAATGAAGGACTAATAGAAGACAAAGGAGTTGTACCCAAAACCGGATGTGACCTATATTTAAGAGAAAGAAGTCCACAGCAATGAGAGTGTTTGCACACCATTTCAAATGGATGAGACATACACAGCGATACAGTTTTGTCTATGCAAATCGAGATGCAGGATTTATAACAAAACTTCTTCGACACAGGTAATGATGTGTCAGGTTCAGTATGATTCAACTGATGTGTAATGTCTCAACAAATTTCCTTAATCTGTTACTGAGACATAATTCATGATTTAATTTCACTTATTTCACACTATTAATGACATTTTAAATCCCAACATACTTTGTATATATGTGTCTAAATAAGAAATAAGAATATGCGAACCTTGCTTAAAAATTACTCTCTCCTTTGTTTCATTTACAGTATTTTTTTTTTATTGGTACTATTGACATTATATTTCATTACAGTTGTTCCAGTATTGATTTTGACACAAATGTTTGTTTCTTTGATAAAAAAATTGTGTCCCCATCTGACAGATGAACATAAGATAGGAGTGTATGCAGAAGAAACCCAATGGTACCGACGAGGGTTGAATCTGGGATCTCCTAACTTCACGTCTGTACTCAGCCATGCTAGCTCCCATGCACAGTTTGATACATGTACCTTCAAACATGTATGCAAATGAATTTCCAAAAGATTATTTTGAAGTAGCTATCCCGCCAACAAATGTATACCGTTTCTAAATCTACTGAAATAAAGCATATATAACATGATATTCTGAGAATCCAAGCTCTATAGAACAATATTAACGGCTTTAACCCGCCAGGCCAAACCTCAAAACTGGAGTGTCAAATTAGGAGTTACCAACTCATTATTTATTTTACACATATTTAATCACGGGTATTATAAAGAACCCATTAATAAACCTATACTTTTAATCAACACATATATACATTATTATATAAACCTGAACACCTGGATAGAGTTTTGATAAACGGTTCTGTAGCGTAATTTTGTTGTTATTTGGAGGGTGAGTTTCTTTTAACAAATTTCAAGTACCGGTATAACCCAGATTGAATGTTTTGCTTACATGGCCACTGATGTTTTCCCTGCCTTTCCAGTAGATGTCATCAATCTGTTTACAGAAGCTGTTAAAGTCAGGCAGAATTAACTGGTTACGGAACGCCTTCGCTATCAACACAATGTTCTTTGTTATGCATCTGTCAAGAGACAATGGATGGTAGTAACACTAACCATTCAACATTATGTAAGACTTAGGTTATGTGATTAAAGGTAGAAGCTACACTAACAATTAAACACATGTCAGACTTAGGTTATGTGACAAGGAAAGGATTAAATGGAACAGCCTTCAGTTATAAGACATAAGGAAACTGTGTTCAATGATTGAACTACTATTGATATTTTTTAAATTCTTCCATACCAGCAGGAAGGACTAACCCAAGCAACATAAACAAACAAGCGGCCCAAGAACATGTAGAAGTTCTACTTGCTAACATGGCTCTTATAAAAACAGTTGAAATTAGGTATATGTATCATGCAGAGCTGTAGATAAGCTGAGTTTTTTAGTATTTTACTCATACTGGTTTTACAACAAGAAATCCGCGGATTCACATGTTTCGCCTAACGGGGACTTAAAAATAAAAAGGTCAATGATGCTTAAATGAAAGTTCGTAAACATTTCAGTGACTAAAAACAATGGAGTTTGCTGAGATGACATTTAAGTGCATTTTTTTAAAAATAAAATGCCATTCAGGCACAAGAGGGCATGTGGACGCTCTACTGGCTAAAACGGATCTTATATCAAGGGTTGTCAACAAAAAATTCCCATCAGTACTTCTTTTAACACATTGCAAAAACAACAGAGATAGGATGGCCTTAGATCGCTCACTTGGACGGTCAAGGCCACTTCCACATTTGCTTTGTCATGTTGCGATGTACCATCCAAGATACACTATAAGCAAACTTTGAAAGGTCTAGAGTAAACAGTTTGTGAGAAAATGACCTAAGCGCAAAATTTGAATGTTGACGCCGCCGCCAAAGGAAACGCAACACCTATGTCTCGTTTTCTTCGAAAAGGCGAGACAAGAACCCTTAAAATTGTATCATTACTCATCAACTTACTACAAATACGCATAATTTTTAAAAATCGTGATTATTATATTTGTATGTATTGTCCATTTGGAACAGTTTATTCCATATTTTCATGATGAAAATTGTTCCAAGCATGTGTCTAATATTAAGGTCATACAGTGTTTCTTTTGCTTTTACTTCCATTTAATCAGAATAGGTGTTGCTTGTTTTAAAATGTATTACTTCACATCCATTTTAAAAGAATGAACTATTTAAAGAAATTGTTTTCTCTGAACGAGTTCTTTGTTACTCATTCATTTTGAATCTGATGAGTAAATACTCACTTTAGCCAGTTTCCAAATGGATCCAAGCTTTGCATAGACACAAAAAACTGGCCAAGTTGGAAAAGATCGGATGAAAGTGCTAGTGTGGCTACATACAACTAGAAGGGTGTTTCATGGAACACGTGTGGTGCCTGCCGTGTGCTTATTTCCACAAGTACAATTTAACTATAAAGTTTGAAGCCATGAGGTGCAATCCTTCATGAATAATGGAGCAGTTTTTTTTTTTAAGTGTTAAAGTTTATGAAAAGGGGCATAAATCTGCATTGGATAATTGATAAGGGAGAACTATATAATTTTTCATGATCACAGGTTAGGCTGGGTTAGGTTGCAGGTTGAAGTTTTATGAAAAGGGGGCATAACTCTGCCAAAATGGAAGTCGGAGATACTGGACATGTGTAACGGCATTCCTTTAGTTGAGATGAATATGTGAGTGAAGTTTCATGAACATAGGTTAACTACTTTTCAGTTATGGCCAGTTATGAGCTTGGTTATATTGCAGGTTGAAGTTTTATTAAAAGGGACATAGCTCTGCTGAAATGAAAATCAAGAGTTTTTGGACATGTGTAACGACATTCCTTGAGTTAAAATGAATGCGTGTGTAAGTTTCATAAAAAATAGGTCAAATACTTTTCAAGTTATGGCCAGTTATGAGTTTGGTCAGGTTGCAGGTTAGTTTTATGAAAAGGGGCATAACTCGGCTGAAATGGAAGTCAGAGTTATTGGTTGTGGGTAACAATATTCTGAGTGGTAAGATGAACATGCGTGTGAAGTTTTATGAACATAGGTCAAATACTTCTTAAGTTATGGCCAGCTTTAAGCTTGGTCAGGTTGCAGGTTAAAGTTTTATGAAAAGGGGCATAACTCGGCTGAAATGAAAGTCAGAGTTATTGGTTGTGGGTAACAATATTCTGAGTGGTAAGATGAACATGCGTGTGAAGTTTTATGAACATAGGTCAAATACTTCTTAAGATATGGCCAGTTATGAGCTTGGTTAGGTTGCAGGTTAAAGTTTTTTGAAAGGGGTCAAAATGAAAGTCTGAGTTATTGGTCATGGGTAACAATATTATGTGCGGTAAGATGAATATGTGTGACTTTTCATGAACATACATGTAGGTCAAATACTTCTTCAAGTTATGGCTAGTTATGAGACGGTTAAAGTTTTATAAATGGGGGCTTAACTCTGGCCACGGATAGGTTAAAGTGCGACGGACGATGACGGACAAAGTGCAGTCTGCGAAATTAGCGGTTGTCCGGGACAACTAATTTACGAACTCGACAACCATGTGTTCCCACTTTGGTTGTCCGATCGGACAACCAACATTTCTGAAAGTGCAAAGCTATTTGTCAATCAAAACAAGTATGAAAGTCGAACAGGAAACACGATTTTATTGAGGTGACGCTATGAGGAATTGATCAATTAATTGTTTCCCTCTATGGAAGGTCGCAACACGTCATGACCTCTTTTTTTCGGATTTTGCCGAATTGTTTATTTTGTATAGAACAACCAATCGAACTGCCTCGTCCGATTCCGTCACTTGGGAATCTGCATTTACCGAGTACGGAAATTTGCAAAGAGTTTCGATCGATAGAACAACGGAAAGTTACAAGAATAAAATAAACATCAATATGTTAATTTAGCGCATAAGTCGGTTAAAACATGTTTCCGGTTGTCACAAAATGTCAATGTTGCGTTACGTGACGGGTGCCATTCCTTGTTAACCAGTGCTGGTAAACCAGTGAATAAACTAATGAAAATAATCAAAACAAGGGTCAAGTAAGCGTTGCGAAGCCACAAGAGACAAAATTGTTTCTTCTTGGAAAGTTGCTTGTCGAGTGGCTTAAATGGTAAAATGCAGTGCACTTGGTGCACAGAATCCGGATTAGACACTGATGGTTCCTTTGTAAAGGGGTGTTCCAGCATTTGGATTGACACTAAAAAAAACATGAACAGTAAAAAAAACATGTAAAATTAGCTTTACAGAAAAGTGTGCCCAATGTTTCTGAAAGCCCTGCTGCCGCTGCAGCCCTGTACAAGCTGAAACAGGCAGATTATTCCCGACTTGCTATTAAATTTAGAACGGCACATGCGATAGCCAAGTACCACAAACTTTTCAGAGAAGGACATAGACAATCTCCTTTCTTTGTGTACAAAAGAAGGAATAATGAATAAATATTGTGAAGACATCATGTTTTGCTTTGTTTACATATATCATTCGAGTAATAAAGCCTTCAGTTTTTAAAAGAAACATTTCGGGCAACCCCTTTTCCTCACGGGCAACCAAATGTTGATGAAATAGTTGCCCGAGGCAACCAAGTCCAAAAGTTAATTTCGCAGACTGAAAGTGATCCCTTAGTGTCTGTCATGCTATGTGAGCGACACAAAAAGTTTACTGACTTGGGATACCGGACAAACTGCCATCATACAAATATCTCTGTTTTGCTAGGAAGTCAAAAGTGAAAGTTAATATAACCCACAGCTTGAAATCCTCCTTGTTTATGCTTAGTCCATCACTCCCCTCATCAATTCTGGCCTGCGACTGATACTGGGCTAATGCACGCATACATTCTTGTAGACGTGGATCCGTCTCTCGTAAACCAGTAGACGTCAATGCCTGGATATAAAATGAAGCAATAGGTTAAAAATCGTAATTGTACAAAGTATGTTCTGCAGATTCGTTTTTATTACTAATCAGCAAAACTTATATGCACAATATCAGCATAAATGTCTTCCAATAAAAAACAAGAGATCCAAGAGGGCCTATAGATGCTCTACTGGCTAAAACGGCTCTTATATCAAGGGTTGTCGACATAAAATTCCCATCAGTACTTCTTTTAAAACATTGCAAAAACAACAGGGATAGGATGGCCTTAGATCGCTCACCTGGTAATCATGGGCAATAAGTCTGCTGTGTCTAGTCTGGCATGGGAATTTTTTAATTTGTCCCACTTTCTTCTATGAATGAAATTTCACTGATGGGTGTGGGGGTTTATATTAACACTCTGAACAGATTTGGTAAAGATCAGATAAAAAACGAAGTAACTACAGATTTAACAAAGGAAAATAAATACACATCGATATACATCTATATACCGTGTTTTGCACAACTAGACATCATCTAGACATCATACTGAGGCTTCCTGTCAAATTTCGTTTAAATCCAACAAGCCGTTTAGGTAAAGTAAAAATATCAATGGGCCATAACTCTGTCAAAAATCAACGAACTGGAACAAAAGCACAATATGCACAACTAGACATCTTACTGATGCTTCCTGCCAAGTTTCGTCGAAATCCAACAAGGCAGTTAGGAGGTGTAGCGCCTACAAGAAATTTAAAGTAAAAATATCAAGGGGCCGTAACTCCATCAAAAACAAACGCAATTAGAAATCATAGCAATGCTTCCTGATAAGTTTTGCAAATCTCCAACAAGGTGTTAAAAAACACACAAAAAATTGGGGGAAAAAGTAATCAAAAAAAAAAAAAAAAATTAAACAAAAAAAATAGACTAATAATAAAAAAAAAGTTTGGTTACGATTAGATGAAAAATGAAAGCCCTATTGTATTAAAGAGGCAAACTATAGCATTTTTAACAAAATCAAGGGCCATAACTCCGCTGTTACTGGTCCGATCTGACTGGTTCTTGAAATTTTCAGAGCTTTCTTTGATAGTAACAATCTGGTAAAGTTTGATAAAGACAAAATGAACAAGAGGTCAATGAGTGAATGACCTTGAAGCTCTACTGATTGATTTTGATTTCAGGAAGTAGTTGCTACAGACTTGTTTTTTGAAAAATTATTTTCAGCCGTGGCGGCCATCTTGAATTTCCGCCGACCTGAAATTTTGCTAGGATCAATAAGACATCAAGAGCAACATTCCTTTGAAGTTTCGTGAAAATCCGCCAAGTAGTTTCAAAGGAGTAGTCGCTACAAGTTTTTACTATATAACTCTATGTAAACAAAGATGGCCGCTGGCAGCCATGTTAAAAGTTGAATCAAAACAATATTTGACAAGGACCAACATCATATCATGCTGATCATTTTAGAAAAAGTCCCATATCAATATCACTTATAGTTTTCAAGAAGTAGTCGCTACAAACTTGTATTTTGAAAATTTATTTTTAGCCGTGGCGGCCATCTTGAATTTCCGGCCGACCTGAAATTTTGCTAGGATCAATTAGACATCAAGAGCAACATTCCTGTGAAGTTTCCTAAAAATCTGTTCAAGTAGTTTCAGAGGAGTAGTCGCTACAAGTTTTCATTATATAACTCTATGTAAACAAAGATGGCCACTGGCAGCCATATTTAACGTTGAATCAAAACGATTTTCGACAAGGACCAACATCATGTCATGCTGATCATTTTAGAAAAAGTCCCATATCAATATCACTTATAGTTTTCAAGAAGTAGTCGCTACAAACTTGTTTTTTAAAAACCTATTTTTAGATCTGGTGGCCATCTTGGATTTCACATCAACATGAATTTTCGCTAGGATCAACTAGACTTCATGGGCAACATTTCTGTAAAGTTTCATGAAAATCCATTCAGTAGTTTTAGAGGAGTAGTCGCTACAAAAAAAAAGTTACGGACAGACGGACGTCGCACCACGGCATAAGCTCTGCTGATCTCTGATCAGTCAAGCTAAAAAAGAAGGCCCTATCATCTTAACGAGGCAAAATATAGCATTTTTAACTAAATCAAGGGCCATAACTCCGCTGTTACTGGTCCGATGATATTGGTTTTCGAACTTGTCCAAGCTTTCATTGATGTTAACAATCTGGTAAAGTTTGGTAACGATCTGATGAAAAATGAAGGCCCTATCGTCTTAACGAGGAAAACTATAACATTTTTAACTAAATCAAGGGCCATAACTCCACTGTTACTGGTCCGATAAAGCTGGTTTTCGAACTTGTCCAAGCTTTCATTCATATTAACAATCTGATAAAGTTTGGTAAAGATTAGATGAAAAATGAAGGCCCTATCGTCTTAACGAGACAAAATTTAACGACGGACGGATGGACAACTCGCCATCCCATAAGCTCCTGGTCAGTAGAGCTAAAAACCCACAAAAAATACTAATATCGGTATCTAAAACGTAATGCAATTTTGGGTCCAAGTTGCAAAATAAAAAATAGCAAGATAATTATTTAATATAATTTTCAAAGAGTAAATGTAGTAAATCCTTAAGTTTGATAATTCTTGCATACTGGATAAGGTTATCTGCATTTTAAATGGGTGATCTTACACATGGGGTAAGTCGCGCGCGCCAATATCAACAATGACAGCTGCTTGACGTCATTATGTAAATAAACATGAAAAACTTTAGTAGTTGGCGATGTCAGAGCGCAGGATGAAAATGATATGCAAGAAAAATAATCACTCATGGGTATCCAGTTCAGATAGGGAAATTCCAACCCACAGTGTAACTGTATAATGGAAATTTCGGCTATAAAAACAAGTATACCTTGTGTTGGAATTCCCGATCTTCAGCAGATACCCATAAAAGGTTATTATATTCTTACATGTAGTCAGAGTTTTCCATTTGTTTCTGAGTTACAGGTTAAGTCTTTAAAGAAGGTGGATAATTTATAGTTCTTCTTTTTGTTGTTGTACTGGGGACTGATAAAATTAACCAGTCAGTTAAATCAAATTAGGAGGGTAAATCAGCCACTATTAGGGAAAGTCATGTGTAGTTACATCATACATTTTGGTGATTCTAAATCAGCCACTATTAGGGAAAGTCCTGTGTAGTTGCATCATACATTTTGGTGATTCTAAATCAGCCACTATTAGGGAAAGTCCTGTGTAGTTGCATCATACATTTTGGTGATTCTAAATCAGCCACTATTAGGGAAAGTCCTGTGTAGTTGCATCATACATTTTGGTGATTCTAAATCAGCCACTATTAGGGAAAGTCCAGTGTAGTTGCATCATACATTTTGGTGATTCTAAATCAGCCACTATTAGTGAAAGTCCTGTGTAGTTACATCATACATTTTGGTGATTCTCTACCTTTTTACCCTTCTTTGCAGGAGCCTGTATGAGGCCCCTTCCCCAACTATTTTTTTTTTTAAATCATGCAGTTCTCCCCATTTTTTAAACTTACATGTACTTTTGGAAATTTCACTCCCCATTCATGGATTTTCCCCCAAGTTTAGGCCAAAAGGCCCCTCCACAAAACTGGTTAAAAGGCCTTGAACATTATTACTTCTAATGATTTTTACCTGTTTAAACTTCGCTATTTTTATTCTGCCATCTGGATCACAAAGGTAGTTGACCAGTCTGTCCTCAAAATCTTGCACATTAACCGAGTCTGTTACATCTCTGAAATTAATGTCAACCTTCGTTTAATATATACAGAGAAATAACAATGTAAATTCACCCCAACCAGGCGCGTAGCTGGGTCCAAACTTGAGTTACACACCTCCGATAGTGGGGTCTGGGGCATGCTCCCCCGTGATTTTTTTTGCCAGACGGTCATATGTGAGTTTTAGCGTATATTACACAGCAATTTTAAGCTTATTTTTACTGCTATTTTAATACACATTGAAATCAGAAGACAAAATTAAATCAGGTACGGCATACGGAACTTTAATACAACTCACCCCTCGGCCTCCACCCCATCCCCTTCAGTTTTTATTGCATTTTTTGCACACAAAAAATCGATTTTTATTTGTTCGGACATTGACAAATAATTGTACGCATGTGCGTAGGTGCATTAGCCCAGTTACGCGCCTGCCAACTGTTAAGCCTAACCAATTACCAAATTTAATACTTTACACCCCTGTCTAAATCAACTTATTTCAATGTTCCCCGGACTCCAGGACTTTTTTCCGGAAATAGTGGAAGAGGCCCAGGTACTGCAATAGGGGGGAAAGCGAGATCTTCGAGTTAAAGGGGGAAAAGTAATGTGATTTCGAGAGGCAGAATTTGAAGATTGGGTGTGTAAATATGCAAAAAAGGTATATTGTAGATAAACTGCCTTCTATAAATATATCCCAAACATAATAATGTTGAGAAAGTAAGAGGGGGAAATAATGTTGACAAAAAAAATAAAAAATTATGGGAATTTTCTGCCAAAGAGGTGAAAAAAGGAGTCCATTTTAAGTTGGGGAAGGGGCTGAATATCGGTCCCTGTTTATGAAGGAAAAAAAGCCATGGACTCTATTAAAAGAGATATATTTATAGCCAATCTAATGAGTGAAATTAAATGACTTACAACTGAACAATGGTTCCTGCTTTCCATTTATCTGCAGCTTTTGGTTGTAACCAGTTCTGGGAACCAGTATGAAACTGTATGTAAGGGGAGAAAACTCTCCCTGAATGTCTTTGAAAAAGTTTAGCCGATATGTTCTCACTGGCAATATTAATCAAACTCTGCCTAATATTAGATGATTTAAAAATGTTGAAAGAATTTCTGCCAGAAACTGTTTTGGACTTGCTGCTTGTCACAAGACGAGTGTAATGAGATAAATGAGTTGTTGCATCTTCTGCCAAGTCATTAGTCTGTGACTCACTATCCACACTCTGGTTGCCAGTGTCACAACATCTCTGTATAAACTGTCCTTCAGATTTATATCTACATTTTGATTGGCTGAGATTAACTGACAATGCCACTGATTGGTTCAAATGAAAGTTACAGAGATGAGCAGCTTGGAGACTCTTGTTGGTGAGGCAGCGAACAGTCATTTTAAGGAGACAAGTTCTGGCTGTTGGCCTTTCCAATAAAGCTTAGCCTGAAAAAAAGAAATAGTGATAAAAATCGTAATGTAATACCTGGACTACAGTGCTGAATTAACTGAATTGTGCTCTTACGATCAGCAGTGCACAAATTTTGCAATCAGATTTCAGAACTTTATATTACCTGCTGGTTTTGTTCGAAGTTCAATAAAGCTTATCCTGAAAAAAAAAAATAGTGATAAAAATCGTAATGTAATACCTGGACGTGCTGAATTAACTGAATTGTGCTCTTACGATCAGGAGTGCACAAATTTTGCGATCAGATTTCAGAACTTTATATTTCCTGCTGGTTTTTTTTCGAAGTTATTTTTTTGCTCCTACACTCCTGAAACTTTATAGGTTCATCACACTTGTTGAAAGCTGGAACCCTATTGCTTTTGGGGTCAGTAGTCAAGGTCACAGTGATCATATATGAAAATATGCATTCTGTATAATAATTTCAAAGCCATAAAACCTACACTCATAAAACGATAAAGGTATATTGCCCTAGGTGAGAGGAGGAACACTATTGATTTTGATACCAGTAGGTCAAAGGTCAAGGTCACAGAAATCATATATGGAAATACACATTCGACACAATGACCTGAAAACCGTAACACATACACTCATAAAACTTACTTTATAGGTACATTGCCCTAGATGAGAGGAGGAACCCTATTTTTTTTGAGGCCAGCAGGTCAAAGGTCAAGTATGTAGTGGGAATTATTTGCTTGTTATCCACAACAATGATGTTTAAACAATCCAATATTTAAACTCCAAAATATCACATATATATATGTTTTCAACTGTCATGTATTCATATCATTATGTTAAGGAAACAGATTTATACAAGCTTATATAGCTTCCTTCTGAATCCTTTTCACATGTTTGTAACATCTTCGAATGTCTGTATAATAAGCAATGTAAATTGTAAAACATTTGTGAATAAAATATTGTTTAAACTAAAGGTCAAGGTCACAGTGACCTTATATGGAAATGTGCACTCTGCACAATAACTTCAAAACCATAACACATACACTCCTGAAACATTATAGGTTCATCGCACTTGTTGAAAGCAGGAAACCTATTGCTTTGGGGTCAGTAGCTCAAAGGTCAAGGTCAGTGATTTTATACTAAAATATGCATTCTGCATAATAACTTTAAAGCAGAACTTGGTCTTAAATCAACAAATCCGCTTTTGATATGTTTTTAAGTATTAAATATCATTATAAATACGATTTTTACTATGCCATAAGCATTGATGTGTGTTCAGTGAAAATATGTTTTTAAAGATAAAAATCGAACAGGTGAACAGGCATTGCTAAAATATCGAAAAAAATATAAGGGGAAAAACTCTTGCGCGAATTACCGGAAGTGACGTCATTGGGAACAAACTATTTTTTGTTTACATTGGGACTGAATGCAAAACAGTATACCTTGTGCGAAAATGTGAGAATTAAGCGATCATGATACTGAGTCAGAGGAAATGCCCGTGATAAGACGATTACACAATGTGCAACCTTACGATTTTGAGCCAGAATACGTGTCTGAGGACGAAAATACATCGGATTCATCAGCTGATGATGAAGTCGAACGTGGTGCAGGTGCAAATGGAGACTATCGTGTCATGTCATTCGTTACGTTCAGCGGTTCATTACACTATTCACTAATCTAACAAAATAGTGTATTATACACTGACAGCAACAACAAACAAAAAACAACGTAAACATTGTTTTCATCGAAATCTGACAGTGAGTCACCCGCAACACTGCAATATCTTGGTATATACACAATAACCGCGAAATGAATGGACCTGGTCTAAATTGTTTGCCGATAATTAGACATGGAACAAATATATTTATTAGATATTATCCATAATTGATAAAAAATGAATAAAAACAATAATAAATGAAACAGCATATAATTTCGGCACCATAATTTCTATAGTATTATATATTTGCCATAAGTCGCCATCAACACCAAACACTCTAGGAGCGGTGTTTGCAATATGACACGCTCTCTAGTCTCCACTGCCCCCAAATATCAATACAGACTAATCAAATATTGCGGTGCACTACTGAAGTACAGCCTAATTAGGGTACATACGTCGGTATATCACAAAAGAACGCACCATTTAGGGAAACCTAGTTTTATGATATATTTCCTGTTTATTGCAATTACTTGAGCGGTGTAATACCGCCGATAGGCAGACGCGTATTGCACAAGACGGATATATCACATGATATGTGAGCTCTAATTTGTCGCGCACAAAAACAGAAAAATACTATGATTTAAATAATATAGCCACATGTATTATGAGCACGATATAGACAGTTAGTAAGTATACTTACTCCTGATATACAGATCAAAAACAGACCAAACTTATCAAATTACCATAATATAAAGTATATTATTCTGTTATACTTGTTTTACTTATTGCACGAGCTAAGAGGCATTATTGTTGTTGCTTTGCCATAAAATATTACTGAATTAATATAAAAGCTAGTAATATTATTAATTTTCTGCCTTGTAATAGATATCCATGAAAAATTTTGTATTTTTTTCCAAATCCATACATGTTGATAATATATATTTATAACACTTAGTCTATTGGCAGAAGGGGTGTATAATTTAAAATTATTAAAATTAAAATTTGGAAACAAAGACACAGTGTTTATTTCACCGGATTCACGTTCTTAGCAATATTTTAAAAAATGACGGCTATATATTATTAGCACCGTCAACTCTTCATTGATTCACGTAAAGACGCATGCTTCTAATTCAACAGCTAAACATTCACGGTGTATATAAAGATCTAAGACTATACACCTTTCTTCAATTTATCATACGTATACCCGATTAGGTGCTAAGATAATTGAACATAAATTTCAATCTTATCATGTATCGAATAGACGAATGCAACTTGCTTGGAGACGGCGGGGTTATGCACTTCTCATTTTTATAGTCAAATATCGGTGGTACCGCTGTTGATTTTAATATGCATGGCCTTTTGTTCTCCAAATTCAAAGATAATGAAACCAAAGGATGGACTTCCCACGAAGTCAACTCAAAATGTTTGCTATAAACTTGCGCGTCTTTCGTAGGTTCCCACGTTCTCGACGAGTCGGGCGATTTTCTTCGGTAACGGTCTACCCACACTTCAGATCTTAATATATCATTATCTCGATTAGGGAAACGAAAGAAACTTAGGTTATTATCTTGTCCTTCTTTATGCAAACTTTTTCACCCAGCAACAGCACACGGCATTTTTAACAAGTACCATAAAACATAATCCTACATAGACAATACTATACAACTCAATGCGACACCGCTAATCGTTTGGTACCAATGACATCACAGGATCACGTGACACTTACCAGGGCGAAACTCGAAGCGTGTGCGCTATGAGATAAAATTGGCTACTGTGAGAAAACGGGACAACCAATAAGTGTAAGATTTGAACAGATTGTATATTATATATATATATTTCCGAATATATACTCAAAAGACACGCCCTATTTCACCTTTAACCGTAACATCTGCACTCACAGAACTTGTACATTGTCCTAGGTGAAATGAGGACCCTATTGTTTTTGGGTCCAGAAGGTCATCATGGGTCACTCCGTCACAGTGACGTATATGGAAATATGTATTCCGCACAATAATTTTACAAATTTAGGGCATCTGGTGACGTACAGCTTGAAAGAATTCAAACTGGACTGCATAGCAATGTTAGATATTCCACTGCCAAACTGACATGACTGACAGCGGGACAAATAATACTTGTAATAATCTATGCATGCACAGGGGCACAGACTAACTATTTAGCTAGGAGCCAGCTGGGCCCCCTGACTTAGAATTTTTAGGGGCCCAGCCCAAAAGTTAGGGGCCCAACAAAATATTATTTTATTTTACCACTCTGGTGCATAATTTATGAACAATTACATCCATTACTCCGTGTTTATTAAATATTATAAACAACATTACTGATCATGACAAGTCCAAGTTATCTATTTAAATATAAATAGTATTGTTAATGAGTTTGTTATAAATGACCACAACTAGAATATGTAAATTATTGTAATAAAAGCTTAAAAAAGAGTAGATATTTTTGTTTTATTTTGTTATCAATATTTTATGTTGACATACAGTTTTAAAATTAAGGTATGAGACCTTTTCTATCAACATGACTCTCTGCCATATAATTATTATTGATGATTTCTAAAAGCACCGCATTTTATTAATCAAAAACGCCGCGTTTTAGAATATAAAAAAAACGGAAGTGAAACCTAATTATTTCCCCTTCAAATTATAACACTAATTTATGATCATGTGTAAAATAAACACTACCATGTCTGTTTTAATGTTGATTTTATACCAGCAAATGTTACTTGTACTCTTGCACATCTAATTTTACATTGACATTCGAAGCGCAGAGTACCGTAACATGCAGTTTTGTGGGAAACCGTACATCGCAACATCTCGAACATTGTCTTGTTTCCGCAGTGGAAAAATAAAAACAAATGTTCGTTTCGTTATTATTTTGTTAAGGGTTTGTCTATTTCGACCAAAAGTATGTAGTTCACGGGACCAAAGCAAAATCTGCGAGGTAAAATCCTCAAACTTAAATGTTTGTGTTGAATGATTATCCTTTTTATGGATTGAATATTTTTGGTCGCCACATGGGCGCGTGAAAGTCAAATTTTGGTCGCTCAGACCATATTTTACTCGCCAATGGCGACTGGGTGAGTGCTAATTTGTGCCCCTGATGCACGTATCTTCCGAAAGTATAATGAATGCTGCAGTCTGGATAATCTCACAGGATGACTTACATATGGTGGCATGTTTATAGCAACTAATCCATGTACAATGTTGAAAAACAAGTCGGGCATCAGAACATCGGTCTTGCAGGGGGCGTCATTTAAGGTCATTAAGCATGGTAGTTACACTAGATTGATATGAATAATCATTATGTACCCACCTTGCTGCTCTTTGCTAAACCATTTCCAACTTGTCAATCTTGTTCTGAATCTTGAGTATAAGGACTCCATACTAATGAGGAATATATAATACTGGACAGACTAGTGCTTTATATGCAGTGGACCTGATGCCTGGATTTTTACTGCTGATGTTACATTTTAGAAACCTTTGGATTCCAATTCCTGAAGTACTAACCTTCTGGATGTGACTGTTCCAAAGCAGATCATAAGCAGATCATTACTAATGTTGACACCGAGGTATCGCTAGTTTCATTGATTATTAGAGTTTTATAAGCTTAAAGTTGTGGCTAATGTTTGCTAATGACTTAAATGCAATTGGATTAAAACATTTTCCAGCGATTCACATGTGGCAAGATCTCCAATTCCAATGTTGGAATGATGTTTACATTACCCCACCCATCACGTCAGACTCAAAAATGATGCGACCTTCATGCAGATAAGCAACGCGTTCCTGTGAATTAGTTATATTTATTCTATTGAAGGCATCTATGAACAATTATATAAAGTTATTATGTTAATATAATAAACATAAATTCATATGGTAAGCTTACCTTAGAGATCGCAAAAATTTTAATATCAGAAAACACGTAAGTTTGGCCAAAACAACTACTCGGACTTTATCTGGAGGTGTGTCGATTGCTCGGCCAATCCCGTCATTCCTCGTATCCCGCTGCGAAGTAGTGTACGAGATGTTGCGAATGTGTCGGTTGGTTGGGGATAAAAGCTGGACGGGTGTTTTCACCAAACACCGAATCTCCAGTTATCGTTCCTTGCACTCACATCTCTGCTGACTACTAAATTGCAAGATTTTGGTAAAACCTGTTCAATTGGAATATGTTTGCCTGAAACTTATTTTTTTTTTTGTGTAAATATAATTTTCAGAATATGTTGCAAGATGAAAACAATTTAGTTTAATCGGGACCATTTTACTACAAAAATAATACGTAGGGGAGACACTCTGGGACATGGGGCACAGTGGGACATTTAATTTATTTGGTCTTTTGAGTGCTTTGATTCTGAACATGTTCACAAAGAAGATTGACATAACCAAGCTTCTCGTTGAACAAAAGTTTCATGGCGGGAAGGATGTAAATTTTTCAGCAGGTCAATAAAATGTGTTTTTAACCTCCTAAGTAAGTTTCTTACATTGATGGATATTACCTTTTAAGATTTTCAATTGTTCTTCAAAGATTTATGTTATTTATTCAACATGAAGAGTTTTATTAAAGCCATATTTCGTAGTATGATAATTGAAGAATGTTAGAAGCAACTTGCGCATCTTGTGTTAGTACTAAAACACAATTTGTTAAAAGTACACAAGGTGGAAGTATTGGTATTCATAAAGCTTTTCTCCCTTTGTGGCCTAAAAAGGGGCTAACAATTCATCATCATTCAAGATCATGATTACTGTTATGACGAAAGTCCTAGTAATAAATCAATGTGCGATAAAAACAAGCTGGCCGGTTTAAAAACGAGCAAATCCAAATCACTTGGAGAAAAACTCTCCAAGAATTTGATAGTCAAGCCCGTAATTAGTGCAAAATATAAACTAGGACTTGGAGCATCAAAAAACAAGAAAAGGCGTTGAGATGGACTGATAAGCTAGCCTATGAACTTCATAAACATATACGAAGAAAGTTCTCTCAACGCCGTGTGATTGTAAATGAAATTGATAAAATATGGTCGGCTGATTTGGTTGATATGCAATCGTTTTCAAAATATAATAAAGGTGTAAAATACTTCCTAACTTTATTGATGTATTTAGTAAATTAGCTGGTTATGCCTGTCCCGAATAAAACTAGGATAGAAATTACTAAAGCTTTCCAAAAGATAATAAGTACGGGAAGACACTGTAAATTGCTCTGGGTTGATCAGGGCGTGGAGTTTTATAACAACACATTTAAGCAATTTCTTGATGATAATAATATTAAAATGTATCACACGTTTAATTTCGGAAAAGCTGTAGTAATTGAACGATTTAAAAGAACATTTAAAAGAGAGGATGTGGAAATATTTTACAGCAAACGATACAAATACATATTTAGATGTGCTACAGGTTGATACGTATAATAACACAAAACATCGGAGTATTAAAATGACACCGACCGAATCAATGATGAAAATAATAAAGAAATGGTGTATTTCAACTTGTTTGGAAAGATGAAAATTAATAAAGCTTTGCCAAAGTTCAAAATAGGAGACAAGGTTAGAATTAGCAAATGTAAAAGAACGTTTGAAAAAGGTTATACTCCAAATTGGACCGAAGAAATATTTGTTATTGATGAAATTCGATATACAAATCATGTGACGTACAAAATAAAAGACTTAAACAATCAAAAGATTGACGGAAGCTTTTACGAACTAGAAATGTTAAAAGCTGATCAAGAAATATTCAGAATTGAAAAAGTAATACGGAAATGGATTATTATCTGAAAAAACATGATGAAAACAAGGAAAAACTTCTCGATTTAAAATGTAAAATATGTGCGTGCAGGAAAATAAAATATTCTATGATCGAGTGTTATATGTATAGCGATGACGAGGACGATTGCCTTTGATCGCATTAAAAATCAATTTCAGGTCAGTTCCTTCTGCTTTTGTGTGTAATCGCATCAAAAACGATTAAAGGTTCGGGCTGATAGATCATGAGGCGTTGCAAGAATGCTAACTTTACCTACTTTACCACTGACCGTTCCAAGGCGGAAGCCCTATTGTCAACCCTTTTTGTGTTTGTGATGTCGTTTGCATTTATTATTGCTTTTGCCTTCTTGTTTGTCTGTTTGTGTGTTTGTTTCTGTGTTTTGTGGTTGACTGTCCTCCTTGAATGCTACTTTCCCTGTCCGATCATTTTATATTTCTTTTTATCCTGCGAAGCCATATTAAAATGTTACTTATTTGGGATAAGCAGAGCCTTGGTTTATCATTATTGACCGCCTGTTTGTTTTCACGTATTGACAGCATTTGGCTGGTTCAATTTTACTCAGGTTTGATTTGTTTGTTGTGGTAAAGCGATCCTGCCCCAATAGTAACTTATTTTGAAATCTAGTTGAACATCTGGCTGTAAGCGTGAACGGACCTTTACCCAGAGTCCCGCTAGATTTGAAAATAAGTTGGCCATTTGGCTGGAGACGTCCTTGTGCTTCCTTGGAGAGCGGCTGGATTTGAATCTAATTGGGATAAAGCGTCAAATCATATTATCAATTATCCTATGAGTAGTATAGAAACTGGGGGTATTGGGGGAGCTTCCGCGAAGGGGTTTGCAAAACGAGTTTTAAATTTGTTGGTGAGGCTTGATGGCACAGCGTCATGTTGGCTCGGAACTGATTATCCCAGCTCGGAACTGATCGGAAGAAGTTGTTTCGAACAGTTTTTCCTGGTGATTTTAGCTGTTTTTCATGCAAATTTGCCAACTTGCCATGTAGGGGACCCCGAGGGGGAAACTTTGCCAAAAACCCCAGTTTCTATACTACTTCAAGTTGGTCGCATTTGTTTTCAAAGCAAATGCTGTCCATTACACGTGTAATGCCGTGTAATGCCGTCATCGCCAAATATTTTGTTCAAGATCACCTTGCGTTCCTGCACATTTACACCGTCATCAGTCAGGTGGTGTCTAGCGTTTGCTTTTAAGTGTCTCGTGCATAGAACATAGAGTCGATTCAGGGAATTAAGTGGTAATGGCCTTCACGATCATAGTCCGGGGATAACAATTCTAATTTGTGATACAAAAGGTGGTGCATAATCCTTGACGTATTTACGACCATTTCAAGACAACACCTATAGCTCCATACCTTTGGACGAATGCCCACTAGATGTGAAAAGAATGCATTAAAGATGCAATCTCCATCACCTGTGCTCAATAACGCTGATTGTGTTGAAATGATATTGAGACAAAAGTGTATCTGACACAGCATCTTGCGCATGTGAATCGTAATCGGCATGTAGAGATGTATCTACTGATACTCCGTGTAAAACGAACTGTTCGCGTTCAAGGACTTTGATCAGTTTCTTCAAACCTTTACTAGCGACCAAAACACGAGTCGGGGAAATCTTAATTATGACAGCACGTGCAATTATAATACATCGCAATGTCACACCTACTTTCATGTAAGTTAGTGTAGAGTTATTTCCTATTATTTAAATGTCATAATGCTCAATGTATCGTTTTATCTTAAGAACATTACACTGCAATTACAGAATATGCATATTACCGGAATAGATAATAAATACTATTATTATATACATAGTTTAACATAAACCCTTGGTTACTGTACCATACCAAAATATAAGCTGAGGGACAAATTTAATTATGACTTCATGATTACAAACTATTACAATAATAAATACTATTCTACATATATTTTCAATGTTATAAGGCGGAGGTTCCATTTAGACATGCAGCGTTAGTTTGTATCAATTTAGAAAGGTGCCCATGCATAGTTATAAGTGAAAGCACATTTAAACCTCCATTGTAACTGAACTCGATCAATTGAAATCAATCAATTGAATACAAATGAATCCCTAAATTAAGAGATGATAGCCGGGATTGCTTTTTTTTAACAAGGGTAAAATTGACAATAACTTAACAGTAATAATGTTATTTCATTCTTATATAATGCTTAATTAGAACGTCTTTTCGAACAGTGTTCAACGAAAACCTCGAAATCAGATGTAGCTATACGTCTCACAACACAATTAATTTGGCATGGTTCTACATATGTAGCAGGACCTCTCTGAAACACTGTAGAACTTCCTGAATTTTCTTAAAAATATTTTTGTTGTGAAACTTAAAGTCTGTTGTTCGAATTATCCAGCAAAGAACATTAGGTTAACCAATTTGCTTTTATTTTAATACCAATAGTTTGAAGAGACCCTCTTGAATTTGTCCATATCAATCTGGGCTCAGAAACATTCAGGGATATCCAACCATGTATGAAATCATGAACTTGTCCCATTCTTGTCATCGACAACAACAAAAGAGAAACTATTTGCAAATTTTAAGAAGTAAGCAAGAACCGAATAAACAGTAAAATACGTGATATTCGTGACAACAGGCACAACACTTTAACATCAGGATAAATTTTAACTGGGAAATGAAAATAAATCTAGAGGAAAACACGTGCAAATTACAACTTTGGACTTTTTTAAATGGAACTATTTAAGCATCCTACGACCCGATAATACTTTCTCACCGCTCTGTCACCAAAAGCATTATTGCGCGGAAATAATACAACTGTGTAATTTAGTTAGATTTACATTGAATATAGTTAAAGTGCAGACAGATTATACTTCTGTTTCTAAGAAAGCACATGCAATACTTCCAATTTAAACATATTGCATTTAAAAGACAGAATCAAAGACAGAAACAGTTGCATACATCCACGGAAGAGAACACACTTAAATGTATAAGCGCGTATAGCTCTGAGAAATACAAACAGTGTGTGTTTATGGGATCATTGCAGTCAAACAGAAGCTATGCATTCCAGTATCAGAATGTGCGGTGTGACGAACATCTCAGCCTGGTGGAGAACAGATCACAGGCAACACAACTTGATATATGTTCCTGTTTCTAAGAAACCTTAATCTGCCATTTTACCTCTTACCAGTGCGTTGCTAAGGCATCACATCAGCGTTAGCATCGCAGACGGTTCCATTTATCGTGCAGTGTGATAATAATATACGGTTATATTTGCAAACAATATGAGATGGCAACAATATGGGTCACACTTGTTATTTCGAACAGTTCCAGAGAGAATCGAAATACATAGGAATCCGGCAGCCTTGCCACACTCTTATGTAATAGAGTGATATGGTTTGATATCGGACCTGGAGGGTTGCCTTACGGGATCGTCCGTGTTACGTTCCCAACGACGAAGAGGCAAAGGGACCTGTTTTGGCCACGGATACAGCGAATAATCCCAGTGGTGCCCGTAAGACTCGAACGTGATCTCCGGGTTCTTTTTTTTTTTTTTCATAAATCTTTATTAAATAAATACATGTATATACAAATAGGAGAAAGAAAGTGGGGTGTATGAAACCCCGCCTCCCGGCAGTTCCTTAAATAATATAAAAAAGTCTTTAACAAATAAGGATTAAAGCTCTCTGCCGTTACAAAATCTTTAAAAAGATGTCGCTATTAAACTATTGTGTTTATATAACAGAGATGTAATTGAAACTAAATGAACAATTCCATGGTCCCACTATGTGTGGAGACCAATGCTGAATTGACACATTGCACTTTGCGTGCGGGCGTCGTTGCGCGCTTCGTGGGGGTCACCGAATCACGAATCTAATTCCCGGACACAAGAGTACTTTTTGAAATTATACTTTGAAGTAAGTTGGTTAACTGGGAAGTCATGTAAATTAAAATTGATGAAAAGTATTTATAAAATGATATGTATATGATGTGCTTGATAATTTGACGCCGTGACGAGGCAGTCACCGCCAACATTGCCAAATCATAATGTACAATCATTTAGGTACTTATTAACTGTGTGTTAAATCCAACTTATAGTAAAGACTCGAAAAAAGAAACTTAGTGTATTATCGACACCTGTCAACTGCATAAGACTACAAATATGATAATATGTCGAAAGCACATCGAAATAATAATAATATAATAATAATAATGACTTTGTGAGTGATATGATAAAATGGTTAAAACAAATCTAATTTAATACTTTTATTTTCAATCTGATTCCGTTTGTTCTTTCCAATTCATTGGCAGTTCAAAGAAAGCGCTAATGGTTATTAGCCACGATGCTGGTCAGTAGGGATGTTTAAAACAGGAAGCGAATTGGTCATAGCGCATTCATGTTTTTATATAACAGGAAGGTTATTGTCCATTTATTCTTTGAAATGGTTCCAGTAACACCGGTCATCGTTCAGTCAAATTAAATTGTTGAAACTTGAATCGTTTTTTTATTATCGAAAGCAAGTGTTAATAGACTGATATCCGCACGATATTTATTTGATGTGCGGCATTATTAAACGATATGTCAAAAGGCAAATTCAATACTGTTTTTATCTCCAATAATGATCGAAACGAAGAAATACATGTGTGAGTAGTATGATAGAAACTTGTTAAATTGTAATCTTTCGAAATCGACCTTAGTTCTAAGTTTGAGTCTGTTAACAATAAACATGATGATGTAATTCGAATTTATACTTCTGTTTTCAAATTTCTTCAAGTTTCTACAAGTCCAGATAGCGAATTTGAGTTCGTTTAATAGATAAAGTACTAAATCTCGTTGTTCAGTGTCGATCTCGAAATCCAACACGTTATACAAGATGTGATTTACATTGAAAGTAACTCGTGTTTCGGCAATAAAGTAATCCAGTTGTAGATTAATTTAATGCATGGTTTAACTATGTCACATTCACAAAATAAATGTTTAACTGTCTCAATATCGGATGTGCAAAGTGTACAACCTAAAATTTTAGACGATTTTCTGGTATATAGTAACATTTGTACAGGGAGTAGTTCATGTGCAATTTTCCAAGAGACATCCCTTGCAAACGGATCGACAAACTTGTTCCGAAAACTTTTCCACACAGGAATAAAATTGATAAACGGAGGCTTGGAGATAACGCGAGGAATGGTAAATTGCAAGTTAGTTAAAAGTATATACAACTGTTTGAGTGTAAAGCTTCCTAGTTTTGCATCGGGAAAGTTTGAATCGAAATGCCTGACCAGTTCTATACATTTTTTATAAAAAGGTGGTATGTATTCACTGTGGGGGACTGTTAAGGCTGCAAAGGATTTGTTATAGTTGCGTAAAGGCAACCCTATCCAATATTTGGCAAAGTGTGTCCATTTCGCATCATGGTTATTGATAAAATGCTGTATGTGTTTTAATAAAAGACAGTCTAATTTCGTTCGAATGTTAATGATGTTTAAACCCCCTTTATCATGAGATAAATATACTGTTTTTCTTTTCAAAGGGTCGCCTTTGAATCCCCATAGAAAAGAAAACATACTTCTATTAAATAGCTTTAAATAGTGCTCATTTAAAAGCATGGCTGACCCTACATGCCATAACTTAGAACACGATAATAGGTTAATTATATATGATTTCGCTTTCAGAGATAAACGCCTCTGTTTAAACTGGTTAAAGCATTTTTCAAATTTAGTATAAGTGTTTGACCATATATCATCTTCTGTTAAGAAATTACCTAACTGTATGCCTAATATTTTGGACGATCTAATCCAAGAAATACCGAAAGGGTGATCCGAGCGGTTTTTCCATTTTCCTTAAAAAATGCCTTTTGATTTGTTTAAATTTGACTTTGAACCAGAAGCTTTTCCAAAAAGGTAACATTTATATAAAAACAGTTTAGCCGAATTGTCATCGGTGACAATACCATTTGTATCGTCCGCATATAATGAAATTTTAGCTTGTTCGGTTGTTCCGGGAATGCTTAGTCCTTTTATGTTACTATCTAAACGAATTTGATTAGCAAATGTTTCTAGAACAAGAACGTAGAGCATCGGGCTTAGACTACGCCGCGGGATAAGCCAAAGGTTCGGAAATAAAGTTATTGACGATTACCGATGACGAAATGTTTGTGTATAAGATTTTTATCCATGATATAAAAATCTCCTTAAAACCAAAAGCTTTTAACACCATCTGCAGGAAATCATATTCTACTCTATCGAATGCTTTCTCTTGATCGAGATCTAGAAGGATGCAAGAAATACCTTTTTGATCGCAATAATCTATGATATTTCTTATCAAGTGGGAATTATCAAAAATGGCTCGTCCTTTGACTGAACATGTTTGATCTTTATGAATAATGCCATCTAAAACGTTGCCTAGTCGATTTGCGATGGCCTTTGTTAATATTTTATAGTCGTAGTTTAAAAGTGATATAGGTCTATAAAATGTCATGTTATCAGAATTGTTTTTATCTTTGCACAAAAGTATAATATATGAAAGTTTCTGGTCGTTCGAAAGTTCATTATTCTCGAAAATTATTTTTGTTACTAGCAAAAATGCCGGTCCAAAATGTTGAAGAACTTAATATAGAATTCTTTTGTTAGACCATCTGGGCCTGGTGATTTATTGTTCTCCATTTGTGAGAGAGCTTCAAACAATTCCTTGTACGTAAAATTCGCTTCTAAACTGTTAGCATCGTTTTCACTAAGCTGCGGTAAATCTTTCAAAAATATATTAGCTACATCAATATCTATACTTTCTGAAGAATACAAACTGGAATAAAAATCTTTAAAACAACTCAAAATATTTTTGGACGATTTATGTTCTATATTATTAGCAATAATTTTGCTGATAATTTTCTTGTTACACCTTTTTCGTTCTATGTTTGAACTATAATTAGAGGGTAGTTCCTCATTTTCTAATGAAATAATTTTTGCTCTAATTTTAGAGCCTTCATTTATAATCCTATTAAAGTTTTCGATTTGTATCCTTAAATTATCTATTTGGTCTGAAAATTGACCAGGATACTGTTTATCGCATGTTAATAATCTGTTATATTCAAATCTCAATTTCCTTAAATCTTTGTATTTATTCTTAATTTTTTGTTTGCTAAATAAGACGTAAAATGTTTTGATCTTACGTTTCAGGTCATTCCACTTATCAGTTGTGGGTTTAAAAGCCGTAATATGATAATTTAAGAAATCGGTACAGTTTTCAACGAATTTACTGTCCTCGAGTAAGATATTATTAAATTTCCAGTAACTAGTCCCCATATCAATCTTTTTGAAATTTGATAGTTTCAATGAGAATATATCATGATCACTGTAATATACAGGGTGAAAATCGAACTCAATATTAGGGGTAACCATGTCTTTGGAAATATATATTCTGTCGAGTCTTGTATGAATATCTTTAGTATGTTGATGTATAAGCTTTTGAATTAGGGTTATTTTTCCGGAAAATGTCGCACAGCTTGAAATTGTTACATAAATCTAAAAGTTCTTTTTCACCTCCTGTTTCTAAATTTGTGTTTGCACCCTCACCCCCTTTGTCTAGTCCCAAATTCGGAACACAGTTGAAATCCCCTCCCAAAACAATATTTCTATTACATACTAGGTATTGTGATAAATGTTTGATAAAGGCTTTTCGCTCCCTGCTGTTATTGGGACAGTATTTATTTATCAGTCTATTTGGTACATGTTCAATTTTATATCTAGAAAAACGAACCGCCCATCGAAATCGTACTGGAATTTCTCTGTGGTGTAATTAATGTTTGGAGATATTAAAATGGTAACGCCGGCTGACCTGTTTGAGCTAAAGTTATTAAACATATCGCACTTGAATTGTTCCTTAATTTTGTCGGCAAAATATTTTGATTCTAAATGTGTTTCTTGCAAAAAGAAAATGTCATATTTGTTTTTCCTGCATGTTTCTAATAGAGCATTCTGTTTCTCTAAGGATTTTAACCCATTTACATTTAGGGTTCCAATATGTAATTTTGATGTATCAATGGTGAGATTAGTTGGTGTTGAAATGGACTAGCTAACAGTTGATAATTTATAGGTGTTAATAAACAAGCTTTAGAGACAAAAAATATTTTTGTTAGTGAACGGTTCATGTTTTTGTGCATGTGAGTACTATGAAAGCAAGATAGTTTAAGAATGAAATAATTACATAATGTGGGCATTATCTGAATGTTGTTCGAAAACATTTCGATACTCGAAGGAAGAAAATAATCATTATGACGTATGTCGGTGAAATAGGTAAAGTGCACACCTGACGATAAATGTCTGCATAATTCGGCCGAATAAAAATACGATTCAATGCCGATTCCGAAAGTGCTGATATAGAAAAGAATCTTAAAGATAATATTATGAAATAAAATCGCGTCAGCATATAAGTCACGTGATTGGCGTACGTAGTAAATTGAACTTTTGTGCAAGTGGTCTTTTGAAAATGTTCGTTTAAAGTTATACATGGAAATCGACAAATATAACGACATATACGTAGCACAAATATGTAGAACAGTATTGCAAAATAAAGAGTATAACTGGTTCCAGGCGGATATGCATATAAAACATAATGAAGTAATAATTATCCGGGGAATATAACCCTTTGGATGTTTTGGTATAGTCCGTGAACAGTCCGCCATTGTGTACTCATGTAGGGTGAAGAAATCAGTAGCATAGTCCGTTTAAACGTGTAAAGTTGTCGAATAGGTACTGCGAACAGTTAACAGATCACTTCGGCTTCAACTTCTTCCCATTACCGACGACTGCTTTCCAACTATCCTCCTCGTTGTCACTACCAGGTCGTTTTTTCTGGCGTTGCATTATCATGTCACACGTCCCAATGGAAGTGTCCGCGCTATCTGTAAGAGATTCAATTATTAGACTCTCTACAAAAATGTCACTTTTGTCGGCCTGGCCAGGCGCAATCTGAGAACCGATCATAGGTATGTCGTCTGTCGGCGCGGCATCCTGTGATTGCTCATCCTTGTCAGGTTCGTCATCGGGGGCGTAGGTAGCGGTTCCCGATGGTACCTCAGGCAAGGCCTGTGTGGTAGCAACCACAGGGTTATGCGTCTCCTTTATCCCAGATCCAGATGCAGATGGTCGCATAACTGTCGTCGCGTACGACGGCCTGTTTAATGTACACTCTGATCTAACGTGACCCACGACATTGCACTTTAAACATAACGGTGGGCGACCTCGCATTGTAACAAGCATAGAGATGCCTCTCCCGAACTTTAACAGATGAGGGATAGAACACCGACTCATTTCGTCTATTGTCATTGTCACAGAGCGCGTGTCATTTGGAACTGACGTGTTCCCCTCCACGAACACCGAGTCTCTCGTCACAACCACGTCATATCAATAGCGTTGAACTACTTCCTCCACGAAAACGTCTTCAATGTAAACCGGTAACCAATGTACCTTCAAATTAATCCGCTGTTTAGAGATTAAACTAAGCTGCCGTGCAATGCCTTTTACGTCGATCGCAGGGGATTTACTTAAAATGTCCCGAGCCGCGGAGGAGTTGACGGTCACTTGCCAAGCCGCGGCGTCAACTTTGGCAATACAACCTATATCATCACTTTTCAATAATTGTGAAAGTGCAACATAAACATCCGACATTTTTGTTCCAGGTGCGTGTAACCTAAACGTTTTTAAATATAACTCCCGATCGTAATAATCATTTTGAATACTATTACATTGTATAACTGCCGCCATTATATATACTATGCTGGTTAATCCAAAACGCGCATATATATTTACGGTAGCACCGCAGCAGAAGAACACGTCCGTTCACATCGGACGCCGAAGTGAGAACCGGGTTGTGCGTCAAAGGCAATTCTGACAAATTCGTATATCGAACGGATACTTTGTTTGGTTTTACTCTGATATGCGGATTTATTGCTTCGGTGCGAAGCATTTTGGCGATTTACAATATTAAAATATCGTCAAACGTAAGTAAAACGGTTTTGAGTTGCTTCCCTTACATCGTTATTTGTATTTGACCTGCATAAAGGTGTCAACATGCGAAGAATTAGAAGGCGTGCCCGTGGCATAGTGGTTACGGTTGGAACTTATAACCGAATACAGAGGCGTCATCGTGAACATAGGTTCGAAACCTCAACGCGCCAAATAATCCATAGAGAGAAAAAAACAAACATTTTATTTTATCGTTTTCTTTATGACTTAACAACACACGTAATAGTTAGATATAATAGGAAGTTATGTGTAATTGTTGTATTTACACGTGCAATGCTTCTTGTTTCTCTTTGTGAAAACCCATGCTGGTTCAATATTGTTAATTCGAATATTACTAATATAAATGTAATGAGCGATAATTTTAAACACTTCTACCTTAGGCATCACTTTAAAATTAGCTAAATAACATGCCATTTGGTATTATTTTATTTCGTCGGTGTATTTTGGGGCAAGACGCTTTCCCATGGCATCGTCCATCGGTTTGGGACGGTAAACCGGCGGTCCCGTGTATCGGAGTATATCTTCTGAACAAGTAAACGAATCTATTCATTAGTAAGAGTAGGACAGGTTTCCAGATCAATGTGTATCCTTCCACTCTCTCTGGTGTGGCTCTAAATAACATATACTGTGTTGATGAGCCGTTCACAGCATTTAATTAATGATTCAATCGGATAATATTTTAACGTAAAAACATACACGTAACCAGAAACCGAAAATCGTCCAATCGGGTCACTTGTTTGGGTACAACCGGAAGTAAACATAAGTTAGAATATTGTAATGGTAGCAATCGGCGATTTTACTTAAATTTCTCTCCATAGGGTGATTTTTGTACAAACCGTGATCATACTGTGATAAATGGATATCAGACCTAACGAACGGTGTAAAGGATTTGAATCAATTCGCTAATTTGACAAAGGCCTCGAAACGAGGTAGATCAACTTTGTGTCAAACAAGCTTCTCTACCATGTGTTATATGGGTAGTAGGGTTATCGTATTTTTTATATTTGTTTTTTATAATATTTGCCAAGTGCCAGTGATTTTCTGTTATTCTCATAAATAGAATATCTGTCAGAATATATGAATCTTAGATCAGTAATTTCAAAACGAGGTATAATTGTTCTTATCCCGAGGTTCCGATTTGAACACAACTTTAAATTGTTCTTTGAGATTGTTATTTGTTTCTGTGTGTGTTTGTGGTTGACTGTCGTCCTTGAATAATACTTCTCCTGTTCGTTTTTTATATCTAATTGAACTTGAAAATAAGTAAGCGTTTCATGACTGCTTTTGCGTATTTTATTAAAACTCACTGCACGTGTGATCAAATGACAGAGATACATAGCAGAAATAAGAAAACAATTAAGTGTAACACAACTGTGTTTTACGGCAGAAGTCTCAATTGGTAAAATGTTTTTATGTTAATAGGTTTTACAACAATTCCGTAAGGCCACTGGTATCAGCGGAATATTTCAATGAGTCATAAATAAAATGAAACAAAAGATATATGTTGCTGTTCTATGAAACCAAAATCTGCCATTTTACCTCTAACCAGTGCGTTGCTAAGGCATCACATCAGCGTTAGCATCGCAGACGGTTCCATTTATCGTGCAGTGTGATAATAATATACGGTTATATTTGCAAACAATATAAGACGGCAACAATATGGGTCACACTTGTTATTTCGAGCAGCTCCAGAGAGAATCGAAATACATAGGAATCCGGGAGCCTTGCCACACTCTTATGTAACAGAGTGATATGGTTTGATATAGGACCTGGAGGGTTGCCATTAAAGTACGGAAACGTCCGGGTTACGTTCCCAACGACGAAGAGGCAAAGGGACGTGTTTTGGCCAAGTATACAGCGAATAACCCCAGTAGTCCCCGTAAGACTCGAACCCGTGATCTCCGGGTTCTGCGTCAAAGGCAATTCTGACAAATTCGTATATCGAACGGATACTTGGTTTGGTTTTACTCTGATATGCGGATTTATTGTTTCGGTGCGAAGCATTTTGGCGGTTTCCAATATTAAAATATCGTCAAACGTAAGTAAAACGTTTTTGAGTTGCTTCCCTTACATTGTAAGAGTAGCATCCCTTTGTATTTGACCTGCATAAAGTTGTCAACAAGCGAAGCATTAGAAGGCGTGTCCGTGGCCTAGTGGTTACGGTCAGAACTTATAACCGAACACACAGGCGTCATCGTGAACATGGGTTCGAAACCTCAACGCGGCAAATAATTCATAGAGAGAAAATAAAAACATATTTTTTAATCGTTTTCTTTATGACTTAACAACACATGTTATAGTTAGATATAATAGGAAGTTATGTGTAATTGTTGTATTTACACGTGCAATGCTTCTTGTTTCTGTTTGTGAAAACCCATGCAGGTGGATGTGTTCAATATTGTTAATTCGAATATTACTAATATAAATGTAATGAGCGATAATTTTAAACACTTCTACCTTAGGCATCACTTTACAATTAGCTAAATAACATGACATTTGGTATTATTTTATTTCGTCGGTATGTTTTTGGGCAAGACGCTTTCCCATGGCTTCGTCCATCGGATTGGGACGGTAAACCGGCGGTCCCGTGTTTCGGCGTATATCTTCTGAGCAAGCAAACGAATCTATTCATTAGTAAGAGTAGGACAGGTTTCCAGATTAATGTGTATCCTTCCACTCTCTCTGGTGTGGCTCTAAATAACATATACTGTGTTGATGAGCCGTTCACAGCATTTAATTAATGATTCAATCGGATAATATTTTAACGGTAAAAACATACACGTAACCAGAAACCGAAAATCGTCCAATCGGGTCACTTGTTTGGGTACAACCGGAAGTAAACATAAGTTAGAATATTGTAATGGTAGCAATCGGCGATTTTACTTAAATTTCTCTCCATAGGGTGATTTTTGTACAAACCGTGATCATACTGTGATAAATGGATATCAGACCTAACGAACGGTGTAAAGGATTTGAATCAATTCGCTAATTTGACAAAGGCCTCGAAACGAGGTAGATCAACTTGGTGTCAAACAAGCTTCTCTACCATGTGTTATATGGGTAGTAGGGTTATCGTATTTTTTATATTTGTTTTTTATAATATTTGCCAAGTGCCAGTGATTTTCTGTTATTCTCATAAATAGAATATCTGTCAGAATATATGAATCTTATATCAGTAATTTCAAAACGAGGTATAATTGTTCTTATCCCGAGGTTCCGATTTGAACACAACTTGAAATTGTTTTTTGAAATTGTTATTTGTTTCTGTGTGTGTTTGTGGTTGACTGTCGTCCTTGAATAATACTTCTCCTGTTCGTTTTTTATATCTAATTGAACTTGAAAATAAGTAAGCGTTTCATGACTGCTTTTGCGTATTTTATTAAAACTCACTGCACGTGTGATCAAATGACAGAGATACATAGCAGAAATAAGAAAACAATTAAGTGTAACACAACTGTGTTTTACGGCAGAAGTCTCAATTGGTAAAATGTTTTATGTTAATAGGTTTTACAACAATTCCGTAAGGCCACTGGTATCAGCGGACTATTTCAATGAGTCATAAATAAAATGAAACAAAAGATATATGTTGCTGTTCTATGAAACCAAAATCTGCCATTTTACCTCTAACCAGTGCGATGCTAAGGCATCACATCAGCGTTAGCATCGCAGACGGTTCCATTTATCGTGCAGTGTGATAATAATATACGGTTATATTTGCAAACAATATAAGACGGCAACAATATGGGTCACACTTGTTATTTCGAGCAGCTCCAGAGAGAATCGAAATACATAGGAATCCGGGAGCCTTGCCACGTTTTATGTAACAGAGTGATATGGTTTGATATAGGACCTGGAGGGTTGCCATTAAAGTACGGAAACGTCCGGGTTACGTTCCCAACGACGAAGAGGCAAAGGGACGTGTTTTGGCCAAGTATACAGCGAATAACCCCAGTAGTCCCCGTAAGACTCGAACCCGTGATCTCCGGGTTCTGCGTCAAAGGCAAATCTGACAAATTCGTATATCGAACGGATACTTGGTTTGGTTTTACTCTGATATGCGGATTTATTGTTTCGGTGCGAAGCATTTTGGCGGTTTCCAATATTAAAATATCGTCAAACGTAAGAAAAACGTTTTTGAGTTGCTTCCCTTATATTGTAAGAGTAGCATCCCTTTGTATTTGACCTGCATAAAGTTGTCAACATGCGAAGCATTAGAAGGCGTGTCCCTGGCCTAGTGGTTACGGTCAGAACTTATAACCGAATACACAGGCGTCATCGTGAACATGGGTTCGAAACCTCAACGCGGCAAATAATTCATAGAGAGAAAATAAAAACATATTTTTTAATCGTTTTCTTTATGACTTAACAACACATGTAATAGTTAGATATAATAGGAAGTTATGTGTAATTGTTGTATTTACACGTGCAATGCTTCTTGTTTCTGTTTGTGAAAACCCATGCAGGTGGATGTGTTCAATATTGTTAATTCGAATATTACTAATATAAATGTAATGAGCGATAATTTTAAACACTTCTACCTTAGGCATCACTTTACAATTAGCTAAATAACATGACATTTGGTATTATTTTATTTCGTCGGTATGTTTTTGGGCAAGACGCTTTCCCATGGCTTCGTCCATCGGATTGGGACGGTAAACCGGCGGTCCCGTGTTTCGGCGTATATCTTCTGAGCAAGCAAACGAATCTATTCATTAGTAAGAGTAGGACAGGTTTCCAGATTAATGTGTATCCTTCCACTCTCTCTGGTGTGGCTCTAAATAACATATACTGTGTTGATGAGCCGTTCACAGCATTTAATTAATGATTCAATCGGATAATATTTTAACGGTAAAAACATACACGTAACCAGAAACCGAAAATCGTCCAATCGGGTCACTTGTTTGGGTACAACCGGAAGTAAACATAAGTTAGAATATTGTAATGGTAGCAATCGGCGATTTTACTTAAATTTCTCTCCATAGGGTGATTTTTGTACAAACCGTGATCATACTGTGATAAATGGATATCAGACCTAACGAACGGTGTAAAGGATTTGAATCAATTCGCTAATTTGACAAAGGCCTCGAAACGAGGTAGATCAACTTGGTGTCAAACAAGCTTCTCTACCATGTGTTATATGGGTAGTAGGGTTATCGTATTTTTTATATTTGTTTTTTATAATATTTGCCAAGTGCCAGTGATTTTCTGTTATTCTCATAAATAGAATATCTGTCAGAATATATGAATCTTAGATCAGTAATTTCAAAACGAGGTATAATTGTTCTTATCCCGAGGTTCCGATTTGAACACAACTTGAAATTGTTCTTTGAAATTGTTATTTGTTTCTGTGTGTGTTTGTGGTTGACTGTCGTCCTTGAATAATACTTCTCCTGTTCGTTTTTTATATCTAATTGAACTTGAAAATAAGTAAGCGTTTCATGACTGCTTTTGCGTATTTTATTAAAACTCACTGCACGTGTGATCAAATGACAGAGATACATAGCAGAAATAAGAAAACAATTAAGTGTAACACAACTGTGTTTTACGGCAGAAGTCTCAATTGGTAAAATGTTTTATGTTAATAGGTTTTACAACAATTCCGTAAGGCCACTGGTATCAGCGGAATATTTCAATGAGTCATAAATAAAATGAAACAAAAGATATATGTTGCTGTTCTATGAAACCAAAATCTGCCATTTTACCTCTAACCAGTGCGTTGCTAAGGCATCACATCAGCGTTAGGATCGCAGACGGTTCCATTTATTGTGCAGTGTGATAATAATATGCGGTTGTATTTGCAAACAATATAAGACGGCAACAATATGGGTCACACTTGTTATTTCGAGCAGCTCCAGAGAGAATCGAAATACATAGGAATCCGGGAGCCTTGCCACACTCTTATGTAACAGAGTGATATGGTTTGATATAGGACCTGGAGGGTTGCCATTAAAATACGGAAACGTCCGGGTTACGTTCCCAACGACGAAGAGGCAAAGGGACGTGTTTTGGCCAAGTATACAGCGAATAACCCCAGTAGTCCCCGTAAGACTCGAACCCGTGATCTCCGGGTTCTGCGTAAAAGGCAATTCTGACAAATTCGTATATCGAACGGATACTTGGTTTGGTTTTACTCTGATATGCGGATTTATTGTTTCGGTGCGAAGCATTTTGGCGGTTTCCAATATTAAAATATCGTCAAACGTAAGTAAAACGTTTTTGAGTTGCTTCCCTTACATTGTAAGAGTAGCATCCCTTTGTATTTGACCTGCATAAAGTTGTCAACATGCGAAGCATTAGAAGGCGTGTCCGTGGCCTAGTGGTTACGGTCAGAACTTATAACCGAACACACAGGCGTCATCGTGAACATGGGTTCGAAACCTCAACGCGGCAAATAATTCATAGAGAGAAAATAAAAACATATTTTTTAATCGTTTTCTTTATGACTTAACAACACATGTAATAGTTAGATATGATAGGAAGTTATGTGTAATTGTTGTATTTACACGTGCAATGCTTCTTGTTTCTGTTTGTGAAAACCCATGCAGGTGGATGTGTTCAATATTGTTAATTCGAATATTACTAATATAAATGTAATGAGCGATAATTTTAAACACTTCTACCTTAGGCATCACTTTACAATTAGCTAAATAACATGACATTTGGTATTATTTTATTTCGTCGGTATGTTTTTGGGCAAGACGCTTTCCCATGGCCTCGTCCATCGGATTGGGACGGTAAACCGGCGGTCCCGTGTTTCGGCGTATATCTTCTGAGCAAGCAAACGAATCTATTCATTAGTAAGAGTAGGACAGGTTTCCAGATTAATGTGTATCCTTCCACTCTCTCTGGTGTGGCTCTAAATAACATATACTGTGTTGATGAGCCGTTCACAGCATTTAATTAATGATTCAATCGGATAATATTTTAACGGTAAAAACATACACGTAACCAGAAACCGAAAATCGTCCAATCGGGTCACTTGTTTGGGTACAACCGGAAGTAAACATAAGTTAGAATATTGTAATGGTAGCAATCGGCGATTTTACTTAAATTTCTCTCCATAGGGTTATTTTTGTACAAACCGTGATCATACTGTGATAAATGGATATCAGACCTAACGAACGGTGTAAAGGATTTGAATCAATTCGCTAATTTGACAAAGGCCTCGAAACGAGGTAGATCAACTTGGTGTCAAACAAGCTTCTCTACCATGTGTTATATGGGTAGTAGGGTTATCGTATTTTTTATATTTGTTTTTTATAATATTTGCCAAGTGCCAGTGATTTTCTGTTATTCTCATAAATAGAATATCTGTCAGAATATATGAATCTTAGATCAGTAATTTCAAAACGAGGTATAATTGTTCTTATCCCGAGGTTCCGATTTGAACACAACTTGAAATTGTTCTTTGAAATTGTTATTTGTTTCTGTGTGTGTTTGTGGTTGACTGTCGTCCTTGAATAATACTTCTCCTGTTCGTTTTTTATATCTAATTGAACTTGAAAATAAGTAAGCGTTTCATGACTGCTTTTGCGTATTTTATTAAAACTCACTGCACGTGTGATCAAATGACAGAGATACATAGCAGAAATAAGAAAACAATTAAGTGTAACACAACTGTGTTTTACGGCAGAAGTCTCAATTGGTAAAATGTTTTATGTTAATAGGTTTTACAACAATTCCGTAAGGCCACTGGTATCAGCGGAATATTTCAATGAGTCATAAATAAAATGAAACAAAAGATATGTGTTGCTGTTCTATGAAACCAAAATCTGCCATTTTACCTCTAACCAGTGCGTTGCTAAGGCATCACATCAGCGTTAGCATCGCAGACGGTTCCATTTATCGTGCAGTGTGATAATAATATACGGTTATATTTGCAAACAATATAAGACGGCAACAATATGGGTCACACTTGTTATTTCGAGCAGCTCCAGAGAGAATCGAAATACATAGGAATCCGGGAGCCTTGCCACACTCTTATGTAACAGAGTGATATGGTTTGATATAGGACCTGGAGGGTTGCCATTAAAGTACGGAAACGTCCGGGTTACGTTCCCAACGACGAAGAGGCAAAGGGACGTGTTTTGGCCAAGTATACAGCGAATAACCCCAGTAGTCCCCGTAAGACTCGAACCCGTGATCTCCGGGTTCTGCGTCAAAGGCAATTCTGACAAATTCGTATATCGAACGGATACTTGGTTTGGTTTTACTCTGATATGCGGATTTATTGTTTCGGTGCGAAGCATTTTGGCGGTTTCCAATATTAAAATATCGTCAAACGTAAATAAAACGTTTTTGAGTTGCTTCCCTTACATTGTAAGAGTAGCATCCCTTTGTATTTGACCTGCATAAACATGCGAAGCATTAGAAGGCGTGTCCGTGGCCTAGTGGTTACGGTCAAAACTTATAACCGAACACACAGGCGTCATCGTGAACATGGGTTCGAAACCTCAACGCGGCAAATAATTCATAGAGAGAAAATAAAAACATATTTTTTAATCGTTTTCTTTATGACTTAACAACACATGTAATAGTTAGATATAATAGGAAGTTATGTGTAATTGTTGTATTTACACGTGCAATGCTTCTTGTTTCTGTTTGTGAAAACCCATGCAGGCGGATGTGTTCAATATTGTTAAATCGAATATTACTAATATAAATGTAATGAGCGATAATTTTAAACACTTCTACCTTAGGCATCACTTTACAATTAGCTAAATAACATGACATTTGGTATTATTTTATTTCGTCGGTATGTTTTTGGGCAAGACGCTTTCCCATGGCCTCGTCCATCGGATTGGGACGGTAAACCGGCGGTCCCGTGTTTCGGCGTATATCTTCTGAGCAAGCAAACGAATCTATTCATTAGTAAGAGTAGGACAGGTTTCCAGATTAATGTGTATCCTTCCACTCTCTCTGGTGTGGCTCTAAATAACATATACTGTGTTGATGAGCCGTTCACAGCATTTAATTAATGATTCAATCGGATAATATTTTAACGGTAAAAACATACACGTAACCAGAAACCGAAAATCGTCCAATCGGGTCACTTGTTTGGGTACAACCGGAAGTAAACATAAGTTAGAATATTGTAATGGTAGCAATCGGCGATTTTACTTAAATTTCTCTCCATAGGGTTATTTTTGTACAAACCGTGATCATACTGTGATAAATGGATATCAGACCTAACGAACGGTGTAAAGGATTTGAATCAATTCGCTAATTTGACAAAGGCCTCGAAACGAGGTAGATCAACTTGGTGTCAAACAAGCTTCTCTACCATGTGTTATATGGGTAGTAGGGTTATCGTATTTTTTATATTTGTTTTTTATAATATTTGCCAAGTGCCAGTGATTTTCTGTTATTCTCATAAATAGAATATCTGTCAGAATATATGAATCTTAGATCAGTAATTTCAAAACGAGGTATAATTGTTCTTATCCCGAGGTTCCGATTTGAACACAACTTGAAATTGTTCTTTGAAATTGTTATTTGTTTCTGTGTGTGTTTGTGGTTGACTGTCGTCCTTGGCTAATACTTCTCCTGTTCTTTTTTTATATCTAATTGAACTTGAAAATAAGTAAGCGTTTCATGACTGCTTTTGCGTATTTTATTAAAACTCACTGCACGTGTGATCAAATGACAGATATACATAGCAGAAATAAGAAAACAATTAAGTGTAACACAACTGTGTTTTACGGCAGAAGTCTCAATTGGTAAAATGTTTTATGTTAATAGGTTTTACAACAATTCCGTAAGGCCACTGGTATCAGCGGAATATTTCAATGAGTCATAAATAAAATGAAACAAAAGATATATGTTGCTGTTCTATGAAACCAAAATCTGCAATTTTACCTCTAACCAGTGCGTTGCTAAGGCATCACATCAGCGTTAGCATCGCAGACGGTTCCATTTATCGTGCAGTGTGATAATAATATACGGTTATATTTGCAAACAATATAAGACGGCAACAATATGGGTCACACTTGTTATTTCGAGCAGCTCCAGAGAGAATCGAAATACATAGGAATCCGGGAGCCTTGCCACACTCTTATGTAACAGAGTGATATGGTTTGATATAGGACCTGGAGGGTTGCCATTAAAGTACGGAAACGTCCGGGTTACGTTCCCAACGACGAAGAGGCAAAGGGGCGTGTTTTGGCCAAGTATACAGCGAATAACCCCAGTAGTCCCCGTAAGACTCGAACCCGTGATCTCCGGGTTCTGCGTCAAAGGCAATTCTGACAAATTCGTATATCGAACGGATACTTGGTTTGGTTTTACTCTGATATGCGGATTTATTGTTTTGGTGCGAAGCATTTTGGCGGTTTCCAATATTAAAATATCGTCAAACGTAAGTAAAACGTTTTTGAGTTGCTTCCCTTACATTGTAAGAGTAGCATCCCTTTGTATTTGACCTGCATAAAGTTGTCAACATGCGAAGCATTAGAAGGCGTGTCCGTGGCCTAGTGGTTACGGTCAGAACTTATAACCGAACACACAGGCGTCATCGTGAACATGGGTTCGAAACCTCAACGCGGCAAATAATTCATAGAGAGAAAATAAAAACATATTTTTTTAATCGTTTTCTTTATGACTTAACAACACATGTAATAGTTAGATATGATAGGAAGTTATGTGTAATTGTTGTATTTACACGTGCAATGCTTCTTGTTTCTGTTTGTGAAAACCCATGCAGGTGGATGTGTTCAATATTGTTAATTCGAATATTACTAATATAAATGTAATGAGCGATAATTTTAAACACTTCTACCTTAGGCATCACTTTACAATTAGCTAAATAACATGACATTTGGTATTATTTTATTTCGTCGGTATGTTTTTGGGCAAGACGCTTTCCCATGGCCTCGTCCATCGGATTGGGACGGTAAACCGGCGGTCCCGTGTTTCGGCGTATATCTTCTGAGCAAGCAAACGAATCTATTCATTAGTAAGAGTAGGACAGGTTTCCAGATTAATGTGTATCCTTCCACTCTCTCTGGTGTGGCTCTAAATAACATATACTGTGTTGATGAGCCGTTCACAGCATTTAATTAATGATTCAATCGGATAATATTTTAACGGTAAAAACATACACGTAACCAGAAACAGAAAATCGTCCAATCGGGTCACTTCTTTGGGTACAACCGGAAGTAAACAAAGTTAGAAATATTGTAATGGTAGCAATCGGCGATTTTACTTAAAAGGTTCCGATTTGAACAGTTTGTGGATTGGAATTCCCCATATGGACTGAATAGCTACGATTGATTCTTTTTCTTGCATATGATTGACCTTTTATGCGTTGACGTCTCCAATTACAAACGTTGTGCGTTTTTTTTGTCACAGTGACGTCATGCAACTGTTGACGTTATTAACGTCATTGTTGATGCGCGTGACATTTATTTTAAATAATATTATACATTACGAAATAACAAAATCACTGACTACAAAATACCCAAATCACAGATTATGAAATACTAACAATTACCGATTACAAAATTACAGATTACAAAATACCAGATATAGAGGATCTTAAACGAGTTCCCATTTCATATAAGATTGATGAAACGAGTTATGAATTCTTTTAATTTTAACGAGCCTTTTGGCAGGTTAAAATTAAAAATAATTCATAACGAGTTTCATAAATCCTATATGGAATGGGAACGAGTTTAAGATCCTTTTTATCACATAACATTGCAATTAAATTAGTAAAAAATAATTCAGATGTACATAGAACCGCCACGACGTCAGACACACTTTAGGGGAGACTCCTTAGTTTCGAATGAATGTCCATGGGGAATTTCTTATAAAACAGAAATCTAAGAGATTAAAAGCCATGTACAGGCTAGACAATAAAAAAGAAATCCACAAATGTGGTGTTTTTGACTTAGTATGACATAATAGTTAATTTTGGTGTAAATAAAGTTTTTGTACTGTGACCGGTATAGAGTCTGTAAACAGAAACTAGTAACTGGTGGCTATGTTGTAAATGGTAGCTTTACTTGATCAATACCTTCATCTCTCCATTCGACATAAGATTACGGAAAAAAAGGCCGGATAAGGTATGTTGAAATAGCATTTTTATGACAATTTGGAGTGTTTGTCATTCAATTATGGATGTGTTATATCTCAAATAAGGGACAGGTATATGCTGCCGTGTCTCTATAAATGTCATGTTTTCCTTTTTTTGAGTGCTAAGTGGGTGGGGTAAATGAATTGTATTTGTAGGCAGAGAAACTGACTTTGTTGCTTTCTAGCATGTATTTGCTATATTTTGAGAGGAAATTATATGGTCTTTCAGGAATAGGGCATGTTTGTTAGTTCTGAAAAATAGAATTCAAGTTATTTAACCTAATTAGTGTACATGTCTGAAAATAGTCTGAATTTCAAAGAAAACTGTAGATTCCGACCTTAAGGAAAATATGCATAGTACCGATTATACACAATTTCAGGTTTAGAACACAGGTTGTAGTGCGTTTTGATATTTTCAACACAAAATTGCTCAGAAATCATCAAAATATTGCGACATTTTCCATTTTGAGATATCGACACATATTGCCAAGGGAAGTAACACTTGCGGGTAAAAATAGACCATCTCATTTTTTTTGTTATTTTTCCAATGACCGTATGTGAATTTGCACACATTTTTCAATTTTATTTTTGTAGAAACTATAATTGGAGCCTGTAAATTGTATTTAACTGTTCATTTAAGAATGCATTAATGTAGGAGAATAGGTTTCCATATAAGATACCTTGAACTATCAGACAGACCCAACAATAAATTGCACTCTGCTATGACCAACTCTGATCAGACATGCAAAATCAGACTTACTGGAATAACAGTATTAGACGCGCATCAGACTTACAATATTCAGACTCTTGAATATCAGCCCTACAATATCTGATGCATATCAGACTCATATCAGCCAAAAAATTCAGACCCATATCAGACCTACAATATCAGACACAAAAACTATTATTGTAAACATATAGGTCTGCATCTCACTGGTATGTTCTAGGTCAGACGCTGATACTTTAAGTCTTATAACTATGAGTGATAGCGTAAGTTTGATGTAATTGTAGGTCTGACATGAGTCTGAAAGTGTAGGTCTGTCTGACATGCATTAAATAGTGAAAGTCTGAATTGAGTTTGATATTTTGGATAGATCTGGAATGAGTCTGTCCGACATTCAATGTGCATATATTGCCCATACAATATCAGACTGATATCAGACCTACAATATAAGACCCATGTCAGACCCACCTTATCAGACCCATGTCAGACCTACACTACTAGATACACTCATAGCAGACCCATGTCAGACACTCATATCAGACCTTTTATATCAGACTCATGTCAGACCTTAAATACTGGGTGTGCCTCCAGCATACAAAATATCGTTGGTTGGTCTGATCTGAGTCGTAACTATTTAAAGTTGTGATATGATAGTGTAAGTAAGTTCTTAGTTAAGGTCTGGTATAATAAGTCTGGTAGTGTAGGTTTGAGCCATGTCTGGTATGCTACCTACTTTTCAGTTCATACTGCACTAAAACTATCTGGATGTTTTTGTGCATACCATTTCATTTTTTACTTTATTTTTAATTCGCAGTCTGCATAACCATAGCTGCAGTGACCGTTATGTCTATTATTTTCTCTACAATTTTAACTGAAATGGAAATATTCAATTTCGAGTTTAAATTAAAAAACTTCGTAATCACCGATTCATGTCATATTTGGGGTGGCAGCAAAAACAAAGATGGCTATGGTGTTATCCGCGTTACTTTTCGTGGTCACCGAAAATGGGTAACTGTTCATAGGCTGATGTTCTACATATCATCATAATGTGAACAGTTACCCAGCCATCTGCATGTGTCACATAGGTGTCACCAAAAACTTTGCATTAATGTTAAGCATTTAAGTTTGGAAACTTGTTTAGTAAATAATCAGCGGTCAGTTTGTAGAAATGAAGGCATTTGTAATGGTCACCGTGGCTATAGGCCGTGCCTTCTATGAGAATGGGTAATTATTATGTTGATATGTTAAAACAAAGGCATGTTTAAATTTTAAATATTTGGATTTATTCCATAGTTATGTTCATGATTGTTAGATGTTACAGTTTCATAAAAGTTAGTGTTTAAAAGTTTCCTGTTACTTCGTCGTTTGCGGGATATATAACGGTTGTGCTTGTATTGGACTGTTTCCGACAGCTGTGTGCGATACTTACTCAACCGATCGCGTTGAGCAATGTGCATTGTGAAAGGGTCTGCCATCGCATATTTCAATCCAGCCTTTTTAGCTAACAATTGGGCAGACTTGCCTGTTCAATGTTTTTTGGTGCATACGTAAACACTCGACTGTTTAAATGTTCACACTTGTTTGTTGTGTAGAGTTTGGAAATGCGACCCAACATTTCTCCTGAAAATACTGTATCAAGTACCCGTTTGATGTTTTTATGGTCTTCCTTTGAAATATTTCTGTGTTTGCCATATGGCAAAAAGTTGGTGGAATAGCTGGCAAGATGGGCATGACACACTGTTGAATATATTCTGCACTGGGCATGAATGTTGCTAAAGCAGGGCAGTATATTGTTTATTGCTGCCCTGCCCTTTTCGACAAACTGCTTCTCGGATACACTATTTTTTTTTATATGCGTCAGTTCAAGCCTTACGCGCGCCCGAACGCATGATGCAAGTTTTTGGGAAAATATGACCTTGTCGACTTTGTCATGTCTGGTATAGATTGCCTCAATGTTTGACAAAAAATCTGCACTATGTCACATGCTATACTGGCGTTGCTAGGCAAGGGTGAAGTTGTTGCTATGCATCATGGCGTTGTTGCTATGTAGGCTAAGGGAGACTACTCTAGATAAGTTCTGAAGCAGGTTCTTTATATTTTGAGTTCAGGAATAAATGATTTTTCTGTACCCTGAATACTATGTAGGTAAAGTACTCAAAAGTACATTTACAACACATATACCAACTTAATTTTGATTCTAAGAAGAGGAAAAAAAGAACAAAAAATACTGATAAATATGTAACTTTTCAGGAATTATAGTGCCAAGTTTAAGAAGCTCTGAAATGCCTAAATTCCATCGCATTGGCACAGCTGACGTATCAAAATGCTCGAAATAACTGGAATAAGTGATTTAAAAGTAACAAATAAAAATTTGAAAAAATATTTTTGCCCTTAAGGGGAGACTCCTTAGTTTCGAATGAATGTCCATGGGGAATTTCTTATAAAACAGAAATCTAAGAGATTAAAAGCCATGTACAGGCTAGACAATAAAAAAGAAATCCACAAATGTGGTGTTTTTGACTTAGTATGACATAATAGTTAATTTTGGTGTAAATAAAGTTTTTGTACTGTGACCGGTATAGAGTCTGTAAACAGAAACTAGTAACTGGTGGCTATGTTGTAAATGGTAGCTTTACTTGATCAATACCTTCATCTCTCCATTCGATATAAGATTACGGAAAAAAAAGCCGGATAAGGTATGTAGAAATAGCATTTTTATGACAATTTGGAGTGTTTGTCATTCAATTATGGATGTGTTATATCTCAAATAAGGGACAGGTATATGCTGCCGTGTCTCTATAAATGTCATGTTTTCCTTTTTTTGAGTGCTAAGTGGGTGGGGTAAATGAATTGTATTTGTAGGCAGAGAAACTGACTTTGTTGCTTTCTAGCATGTATTTGCTATATTTTGAGAGGAAATTATATGGTCTTTCAGGAATAGGGCATGTTTGTTAGTTCTGAAAAATAGAATTCAAGTTATTTAACCTAATTAGTGTACATGTCTGAAAATAGTCTGAATTTCAAAGAAAACTGTAGATTCCGACCTTAGCGCCAAAACGTCGTAAAATAAGTAACGTCGTATTAAACGTCGCGTCACACACATAACGTTGCGTATAAAATAGTTTGTGTTTTACCTCTTTAAAAAATAGCAGTTTACGCCAACTTTTTAACAAACCAACAACAATGTTTTGTATAACGTGCATTATTTTTATAAGCTGTCACAATTAATAAGTGTATGACTCAGATCTGGGTGAATTTATAATAAATAAAATAGTTTCAGTTAATAAACTTGCGTAGTGTTACAGGTTTAACTCAACCAATCAAAATTGTATTACACGTGTGTCATACAATAGAATATTAAATGGATGTTCGACACTGCTAACGTAATAGTCAATTCGCAGATTACGAAATACCAAAATCGCAGATTACGATATTCCCATATCAGATTACAAAATTACAGATTAAAAATACCGAAATGCCAACCAGGAGGTATATTGACTGTTAAAATAATGACACAAAAATCTTCCTTTGAATTATTTTGTTAACAAACATGCACTATACGGACATATACGTACTGGTTTATATGTGACGTGTTCAAGTCGTTATGTAGCATAAATAGGCAAACAAACGATGGCGACGATCTAGTTATGAAAATTGGGCCGTGTGCAAACTTAAACAAAACTACACATAACTCCATTCATCAAGGCAAATAAAAAAAAATAACGAAGAAGTAGCAAAGCAAAAAATAATATAATGCTACTTGTGTACAGACAGGTACGCTATTCACTGCTCGATATATATAGTAAATGATGTCCTGCGTTCAATCTGTTCGTTTAAATACCCGATTTCGCCATGAGCTGGTGAACTTGAAATTGCAAATAAACAGGAACCATATCCATAGCTAACGTCGATACTGTTTTTAGTAACAATATCAACAGCTAGCACCAATACTATCCAAAGAGACAATAGCAACAGCTGTAGTCAGTATTTTCTTTTGGGACGATGTAAGTACTATCCGTAGAGACAATATCAAATGCTATTCTCAGCAATCTCTATCAGCAGATTGTTCAGTAATGTCATCAGGGACAATATCAGTATTGTCACCAGGGACTATATTAGTACTGTCATCAGGGACTATATCAGTACTGTCATCAGGGACTATATCAATATTGTCATCAGGGACAATATCAGCACTGTCATCAGGGACTATATCAGTATTGACATCAGGGACAATATCAGTACTGTCATCAGGAAATATATCAGTACTGTCATCAGGGACAATATCAGTATTGTCATCAGGGACTATATCAGTACTGTTATCAGGGACAAAATCAGTATTGTCATCAGGGACTATACAAGTACTGTCATCAGGGACTATATCGGTACTGTCATCAGGAACTATATCAGTACTGTCAACAGGGACAATATCAGTACTGTCATCAAGGACTATATCAGTACTGTCATCAGACTGTCATCAGGGACAATATCAGTACTGTCATCAGGGACTATATCAGTATTGTCATCTGGGACAATATCAGTACTGTCATCAGACTGTCATCAGGGACAATATCAGTACTTTCATCAGGGACTATATCAGTATTATCATCAGGGAATATATCAGTATTGTCATCAGGGACAATATCAGTACTGTCATCAGGGACTATATCAGTACTGTGCACAGAAACAGTATCAACAGCGAAAGTTGCGCTGTCCTAGGAGATACTATCAATAGCCAACCTTAGCAGTGATAAGTAGGCGTTCATACTGGAAACAATCAACAGCATGTGTAGGAATTCTCCTCATGGACGTCAAAGCTAGCATCAGTACTGTCTTATCGTCGGCAGTCACCCTTATTCATCGGAAAGTAGTTATGGACGACAGCTGATAACGAGTTTGCATCAATCTGCTAACGAAATGGTTGTTTACACATAAAGAAACCTTGAATTTAATATCCATTTCATATGTATATTCTTATAATTTGTTACAGGCGTAACGGTAGGTACTTGTATTCGAAAATATGAGTATATCCGCCTATGTTAGAATGTATTAAGATAAGGATGTGTGACGATCGCGATTGTATTGTATTGTCAATTTGTTTTTTTAACAGTGTCATCCATCATTGTTGACAATTTACGAAAAAGTTTAGAGCTGCTTTAAATGCCAAGCTACATAATCTAGAAGTGGAGGAAAGGCTCTGTCCATATGTAACCAAACTATATAATCTAGAAGTGGAGGAGAGACTCTGTCCATATGTAACCAAACTATATAATCTAGAAGTGGAGGAGAGACTCTGTCCATTATGTAACCAAACTACATAATCTAGAAGTGGAGGAAAGACTCTGTCCATATGTAACCAAACTATATAATCTAGAAGTGGAGGAAAGACTCTGTCCATATGTAACCAAACTACATAATCTAGAAATGGAGGAGAGACTCTGTCCATTATGTAACCAAACTACATAATCTGGACGCGGAGGAAAGACTCTGTTCATTATGTAACCAAACTACATAATCTAGACGTGGAGTAAAGACTCTGTCCATTATGTAACCAAACTACATAATCTGGACGCGGAGGAAAGACTGTGTCCATTATGTAACCAAACTACATAATCTAGACGTGGAGGAAAGACTCTGTCCATTATGTAACCAAACTACATAATCTGGACGCGGAGGAAAGACTCTGTTCATTATGTAACCAAACTACATAATCTAGAAATGGAGGAGAGACTCTGTCCATTATGTAACCAAACTACATAATCTGGACGCGGAGGAAAGACTCTGTTCATTATGTAACCAAACTACATAATCTAGACGTGGAGGAAAGACTCTGTCCATTATGTAACCAAACTACATAATCTGGACGCGGAGGAAAGACTCTGTTCATTATTTAACCACGTTATCAAATCCGAATCTCATGGTATCTTAAAATTGCCCTATTATGTAAGGACAGTGTTTACAAGGCAATCACTGTTGATGTTAAATTGTAGATAGTATACGTTGATTGATTCTTTATTTTCCTCCCAGTTGGAGAGCATACACTAAGAACACTGCAACGTGCTATATAGCTAGAGGTAATCCAAATAAGCCCCATTGTGCACTTGCGCTCCGTGCGAGTTGACAAAGCCTTAAAAGCAGTGCATATTAAAACATGTTTGTAAATGTTGTATCTAATATAATAATACGAAAAATTTTGATTATTGGTATTTGTATATCAATATTTAGAAGTGGATACTTTCTTACAGCGAGTATATAAGGCTTCCGAATACACTTGATGAAACAAATGGTTGGGGGATTTGCTCTTCAATGCCTGAACATACCCACTACAACACTAATATTGCCTGATACATTGTCATATTTCTAACGAGACAATAACAAGCCCGCACACGCGCTTATTACCTTTTACTACTGAATATTAATTTTGAGATGGAATCCTAGTTTGAATTTGATAAACAATATAGTCTGACACCACGCGAGGTTAATATACTTGTGATATAGTATGACACCACGCGAGGTCAATATACTTGTGATATAGTGTGACTCCACGCGAGGTTAATATGCATGTGATATAGTCTGACACCACGCGAGGTTAATATGCATGCACGCTATAGTCTGACACCATGTGAGGTTAATATACAAGTGATATAGTTTGACACCACGCGAGGTTAATATGCATGTGATATAGTTTGACACCACGCGAGGTAAATTAGCATGCACGATATAGTCTGACACCATGCGAGGTTAATATGCATTTGATATAGTCTGACACCACGCGAGGTTAATATGCATGTGATATAGTCTGACAACACGCGAGGTTAATATACATGTGATATTGTTTGACACCACGCGAGGTTAATATACATGTGATATAGTCTGACACCACGCGAGGTTAATATGCATGTGATATAACCTGACAACACGCGAAGTTAATATACATGTGATATAGTCTGAAACCACGCGAATTTAATATACATGTGATATAGTCTGACACCACGCGAGGTTAATATGCATGTGATATAGTCTGACACCACGCAAGGTTAATATACATGGGATATAGTCTGACACCACGCGAGGTTAATATACATGTGATATAGTCTGACACCACGCAAGATGTGATATAGCCTGACACCACGCGAGGTTAATATACATGTGATATAGTCTGACACCACGCGAGGTTAATATACATGTGATATAGTATGACACCACACGAAGTTAATATACATGTGGTATTATTAGTTATTAGGATTCTTGACAGGGGACGTGGACTAACATTCCCTGCCTGGAAATTATATTCACCCGAGCCGTTATATACGTTGTTTCCCCATTAATATCGGACAGTTTGAGAACCAGATATGTGTGATTCACAGAATTAAAGTATTTTTATGTGATGGAATGTGGTGGAACTTTGACTGAGCTCCAAAAGTAGCTGATTTTGCATTGTGTCCTGCTCCCACGTCGATTTCTTTTTCCTATATTCAAAACGCTGCGCTGCATTCCAAAGTACTGTCTGTTGCAATCATTGAATTGAATGAATGTATTGCTTTTAAATGTAATAGACAATAGCTTGTCTTGAAATTATTTGCTTTTCTGGGGCGGGGCCGGCCCGGGTACGTGGGGTGGGGGAGCCATCACATACCCTTCCCAGAGCTGTAAACATTTTTAAAAAGTAACTTGCCATTAATTTCAATATTTTAGTTTTGAATGCTGAAAAACACAATGTCACTCGCCCTGCACTCAAAAGTGTTGTGTGCGAGCGGGCGAGTGCAATTTTATACCATTTTTTACCATTTGTTTCTTTAAAACCGCCTTAAAAATGTGTTCAATGACATACTGACAACTGTAACAGTTTGTTTTCAATATTAAAATAAAACAAACAAAATAACCATATACTGTTATTCATTATATTGTAATAAAAGAGCGTGTTATTGTTTTTAGTGGTAATAAAGAGTGTTTTGTTTTCTTTTAACGTATTGAAAACCAGGTGTAACAGTTGTCAATATTGGCTGTGGTAATTTGGCATTGAACACATTTTTAAGAAGGGTGGGTGGGGGCTTGTAGACAAACAAACGGTGGAGAAGGTACATGTAGTAGAGGAGGACATGCGCTGCCTAGTGGATAACGTATGTTTCACCCGCATTAGGCACTATTCGCAACATGTCTCCAACAGCACTGCAAAGTTTGGCATCTATGAGGTCAGTATATGTTATCCTTTGTCCAGTTACAAAATAAACCTCATACAGGGCTTGCTAAACTTTATTTTTTCAGTATACAACAAATACAAAATTACAAAATCTCATATTACGAAATGCCAAAATCACAGTTTACAAAATACCAAATTCACAGATTAAGAAATACTAAAAAATATTGATTACAAAATCACAGATTACAAAATACAAAAAATCACAGATTATGAAATACTAAAAGTATAGATTGCAAAATCACAGACTACAAATACTAAAATCAAAGATCACGAAATACCCAAATCTCAGATTACGAAATATCAAATCCCAGATTACGAAATACCAAAATCACAGATTATGAAATACTAAAAATTATAGATTACAAATTCACAGATTACAAATACCAAAATCCCAGATTACGAAATACCAAAATCACAGATTATGAAATACTAAATATTACAGATTACAAAATCAAATCAATTGCAAAATACCAAAATCACAGATTAGAAAATCCCAAAATCACAGATTACGAAATACTAACAATAACAGATAACAAATTTACAGAATGAAAAATAACAAAATCACAGATTACAAAATATCAAAATCACAGACTACGAAAACACGAAATCACAGATTGCGAATACAAAATCACAGATTACGAAATACTAATATTACACATTACGAAATAACAAAATCACAGATTACAAAATACCAAAATCACAGATTACTAAATACTGACAATTACAGATTACAGACTACGAAAACACGAAATTCACAGATTGCGAAATACCAAAATCACATATTACGAAATACTAACAATTACCGATTACAACATCACAGATTGCAAAATAGCAAGATCACAGACTACGAAAACACGAATGTCATAGATTGCGAAATACCAAAATAACAGATTACTAAATACTAATATTACACATTACGAAATAACAAAATCACAGATTAAAAAATACCAAAATCATAGATTACGAAATACTAACAATTACCGATTACAAAATCAAAGATTACAAAATACCAAAATCACAGATTACAAAATACCAGATTACGAAATATCAAGATTACGAAATATCAAAATCACAGATTATATGTAATAGTCAATTCACAGATTACGAAATACCAAATTCGCAGATTACGATATTCCAATATCAGATTACAAAATTACAGATTAAAAATACCGAAATGCCAACAAGTAGGTATATTGACTGTTAAATAATGACAAGAAAGTCCCTTTCTTAAGAAATCGCGTAATTTTCCTCTGAATTATTTTGTTAACAAACATGCACATCTACGTACTGGTTGATATGTGACGTGTTCATGTCGTTATGTAGCATAAATAGGCAAACAAACGATGGCGACGATCTAGTTGTGAAAATTGGGCCGTGTGCAAACTTAAACAAAACCACACGTAACTGCATTCCCAGGTTTATAATATCAAGGCAAATAAAAAATAAATAACGAAGAAATAGCAAAGCAAAAAATAATATAATGCTGCTTGTGTACAGACAGGTACGCTATTCACTGCTCTATATATATAGTAAATGATGTCCTGCGTTAAACCTGTTCGTTTAAATACCCGATTTCGCCATGAGCTGGTGAACTTTAAATTACAAATTAAGACCTGCCTGTAAAGCGGCATGCGATTTTAGTATAGCGTATGTAGCTTTAGGCGTAAAGATAAGCATGAAGAATGTTCATACTGATAATACCAAAAGGTAGCGCAGGTACTATCTTCATGGACAAAACTAACAGCTGTACATCTCCATTATGTAACCAAACTACATAATCTAGAAGTGGATGAAAGACTCTGTTCATTATGTAACCATGTTGTTAAATCCTAATCTCACTGTATCTTAAAATTGCCCTATGATGTAAGGACAGTGTTTACAAGGCAATCACAGTTGATGTTAACTTATATCTCTCTCTGTTAATCAGAATTGTAGATAGTATACGTATTAATTATTGTCAACACCTGCTTTTTAATCCTATTCTTGCAATAAGACCTCTGTGTTTAGGTAGTTAGACTGTACTTTGATGATACATTCTATGATAATGTATATATTGTTTGTGATTGTTTTATTCTATAGACACGTTTAATTCCCAGATGTAAATCTGATTTGAGATGATAAATGGTATTTTTTTGGAACGCGAGGTTAATATACATGTGATATAGTCTGACGTGACACCACGAGAGGTTAATATACATGTGATATAGTCCGACACCACGAGATGTTAATATACATGTGATATAGTCTGACACCACGCGAGGTTAATATACATGTGATATAGTTTGACACCACGCGAGGTTAATATACATGTGATATAGTTTGACACCACGAGATGTTAATATACATGTGATATAGTCTGACACCACGTGAGGTTAATATGCATGTGATATAGTCTGACAACACTCGAGGTTAATATACATGTGATATAGTGTGAAACCACGCAAGGTTAATATACATGTGATATAGTGTGACACCACGCGAGGTTAATATACATGTGATACAGTCTGACGTGACACCACGCGAGGTTAATATACATGTGATATAGTCTGACACCACGCGAGAATAAAATACATGTGATATAGTGTAACACCGCTCGAGGTTAATATACATGTGATATAGTGTGACACCACGCGAGGATAATATACATGTGATATAGTCTGACACCACGCGAGGTTAATATGCATGTGATATAGCCTGACAACACTCGAGGTTAATATACATGTGATATAGTGTGACACCATGCGAGGTTAATATACATGTGATATAGTGTGACACCACGCGAGGTTAATATGCATGTGATATAGCCTGACAACACTCGAGGTTAATATACATGTGATATAGTGTGACACCATGCGAGGTTAATATACATGTGATATAGTCTGACACCACGCGAGGTTAATATGCATGTGATATAGCCTGACAACACTCGAGGTTAATATACATGTGATATAGTGTGACACCGTGCGAGGTTAATATACATATGATATAGTGTGACACCACGCGAGGTTAATATACATGTGATATAGTCTGACGTGACACCACGCGAGGTTAATATTCATATGATATAGTGTGACACCACGCGAGGTTAATATACATGTGATATAGTCTGACGTGACACCACGCGAGGTTAATATACATGTGATATAGTGTGACACCACGCGAGGTTAATATACATGTGATATAGTGTGACACCACGCGAGGTTAATATACATGTGATATAGTGTAACACCACTCGAGGTTAATATACATGTGATATAGTGTGACACCACGCGAGGTTAATATACATGTGATATAGTATGACACCACGCGAGGTTAATATACATGTGATATAGTCTGACGTGACACCACGCGAGGTTAATATGCATGTGATATAGTCTGACAGCACGCGAGGTTGCGAGGTTAATATACGTGTGATATAGTTTGACACCACGCGAGGTTAATATGCATGTGATATAGTCTGACAGCACTCGAGGTTAATATACATGTGATATTGTTTGACACCACGCGAGGTTAATATGCATGTGATATAGTTTGACAGCACTCGAGGTTAATATACATGTGATATAGTTTGACACCACGCGAGGTTAATATACATGTGATATAGTCTGACGTGACACCACGCGAGGTTAATATACATGTGATATAGTGTGACACCACGCGAGGTTAATATTCATATGATATAGTGTGACACCACGCGAGGTTAATATACATGTGATATAGTCTGACGTGACACCACGCGAGATTAATATACATGTGATATAGTGTGACACCACTCGAGGTAAATATACATGTGATATAGTGTAACACCATTCGAGGTTAATATACATGTGATATAGTGTGACACCACGCGAGGTTAATATACATGTGATATAGTATGACACCACGCGAGGTTAATATACATGTGATATAGTCTGACGTGACACCACGCGAGGTTAATATGCATGTGATATAGTCTGACAGCACGCGAGGTTGCGAGGTTAATATACGTGTGATATAGTTTGACACCACGCGAGGTTAATATGCATGTGATATAGTCTGACAGCACTCGAGGTTAATATACATGTGATATAGTTTGACACCACGCGAGGTTAATATGCATGTGATATAGTCTGACAGCACTCGAGGTTAATATACATGTGATATAGTTTGACACCACGCGAGGTTAATATACATGTGATATAGTTTGACACCACGCGATTAGGCGAAGTCGCTAAAAACTTCGCTTTTATTCGGCCGACTTCGCTTTTTTTTCTTCATGTGGGGCGAAATTTGAGTCGCCGTCATTTTCGGCAAAATCGGGTCAATTTCGGCAATTTCAAATGTGATTAACTTCATAATAAACAAAAGCCTCTAAAATATACATTCAGCGCGTGTATCGCACGTACCTTATTTAATCCCATTACCATTAAATAACAACCCGACTCTTATCTAATCAGGGCAATAGCCTAATTATCGAGCGTTATCGGCTTGCCTAAGGCGAGATGTGAATATTAACCTCCATGTTTGCTCGTTAGGCGATCACGTGATTAGATCATGTGGGGAATCATGTGCGCATTCTATTTAAGTAAACCAATCAAAGCTGTCGTATTTTTTCGTTTGGTGAATAATTAAAAATCGTACTACAAAATACTGCGGAAGGGCGGGGTTATGATTATGATTGACAACGATGTACTTCGAAAAATCTCCTGCGATTAATAAATATAAAAGACAGTGTATATAAATTATATGATTGACATCGGCACAGTTGTAAAGAATCTTTAATAAGCAAAACTGCGAACTTTGATTGTGTGTTTTATTGACGGCTAATTATGAAATAAAGAAATGTGATTGGTATAAAGCGAGTTTGTTTGTGATTGTTTATTGACGAGAGAAATCAGCGGAAATGTATTGTATCCTACGATTAGACATAAACATCAATAACGTATCTATGTTTATGGATTAGTTAATGATTTTGTTTTTTGTTACTCAATGCGGGTATGAATGAAAACTAAGTTTGGGGTAATTATCGAATAATTAGTATTTTTCAATAAAAATGAAACGAAGTGCATTCGATCAACATGTCTCTGTCAAGTTGGTTAGGGTTGAAAATGCATCTAAATCTCCGGTCAAAGACGTAAAGCTGATGAAAGTCTGCCGGGAAAAAAAAAAAATAAAAAAAAAATATACGATTTCAGTTGGTATGGTCAAGACAGAAAGGGTTTTTGGCACTGTTCACGTTGAAGTTTGTAAGGCCGTGGAAAAAAAATAATAATAATAATAACAAACTGATAATAATAATACATGCTTTATTAGTACATGTATTATGCATTATTTTAGTTATTATAACAGTAATAATCCCGATACAAATAATTAATAAAATAACTGGTTAAGAATTGGTTAACTCGATATTTAATCGTCCGTCTCATGTCGACCGACCTCAAGTCGCCCTGTTTTGAAAAACTTAATCTGTTTTGACTGGAGAGAGAAGTCACTTCTCCCTATTTTTGGAGTCTGGCTTGACCCCTGATTTAATTATTTAATTTAATTTATTATTTACATGTGATATAGTTTGACACCACGCGAGGTTAATATACATGTGATATAGTGTAACACCAGGCGAGGTTAATATACATGTGATATAGTTTGACACAACGCGAGGTTAATATACATGTGAAATAGTGTAACACCACGCGAGGTTAATATGCATGTGATATAGTGGGGGAAATAGTCCGGTCAGGTGATTTGCATAATATAGCTAGGGACCAAAACCCAGGTTTTTGGACACAATCTAGACACGCTGGACAAAAGCACAAAACTTTCCTCAAATGTGTGTTTTATATTTCTATGTATTTTTAAAAGGGTCCCCAAAGGTTCGTGAATCCCTAAATGTATTAGGATTATATGCACACCGAATTACCACACCGCGGATTAAGTCCTGAAAAATCAGGAGGGCACCTGCCGAATATCAGTGATGAATTTGGAAAAGTCAAAATGACGTCAGTATGAGGTACGTGTAACAACGCTAAACGTAACAATTCCGGTAAGGGTAACAATTCCGCTAAAGGTAACAATTTCAACGCTTAAGGTAACAATCACCTCTTCCGCTAAAGGTAACATATTTTTTCAACATCCTACAGTTTCGAGGAAAATTGAGTAAACGGGTTATTTTAGTTACTGTGGCACCTGTGGACTAGCCGATGTTACCTTTAGCGGTATAGGTAATTTTTACCTTTAGCGGAGGTTGTTACCTTTAGCTTTGAAATTGATACCTATAGCGGCGGTTGTTACCTTTAGCGGAATTGTTACCTTTCGTTGTTGCAGTGCAATCAAATATGCTAAGATATTTTCATCGTAAAAAATAGTACGTAATATATGCCATGTTATCAAGGAGTGTGTAGCTCAGCGAATGGAATGCCTGACTGCATATCAGAATTAACGTGGTCTGTGCGAGTCCCGAGAGTCAACCCTGTTTTTCTTAAAAGTATAGTCCTACCTGTGTACAGGTACGATGCTCACAACTCGATATGATGTCATTTTTTTCTATGATTATTCTATTCGAGATCGAGTAGCAATTTCCAACACCCTTCACAGTATAATACAGTTGGGTAGTAAAATACGACAATGACGTATACAGTTGACGCGGTGTTTAATTAGCATTATTATATAACCTATAAATAGACGCGTTTTCATTGGCTAAAAAGTAATTTTTTAGAAAAAATATCTAGCGATATTGACCTGTTTTTTTGATATTGACCTGTTTTTTTGATATTGACCTGTTTTATATAATTGTTTTTTTGATATTGACCTGTTTTATATAATTGTAAATTGAGGGTTATATAATAAAACAGTTATGGACTTTTCAGCTGTTATACATGATGTTGATATGCACCAAAAAATCATTATTGACCTCGGCTATCGCCTCGGTCAATAATGATTTTTTTGGTGCATATCACATCATGTATAACAGCTGAAAAGTCCATAATTGTATATTGTTTACCTCTGCGGACATCGATTGAAGCGAAGTAGCTTTTATTGATGTTCATTTCCTGCTGTTTTCCTAGCTTTTACTGACTGGTAAGTAAGTCCATCTCCACCTCAACTACTTTTATATCAAACAAATTAACATTGTTTATCTTTCTTTGTGTACACTCGCATCTAAAATACTTCAAACTTTGATACAGTAAATGACTTTCATTTGCAAATATATATGCTTTTAATAAATACAATTACATGTCCTATTATTGCATTGATCACATTGAAGTAAACGATGTAAAAGCTACTAAAGCCATTCTTCCTTTTATACAAATCAACAAACGCACCTTAGTTGTTAACATGTCCATTTAAAATGCATTAAACACGATCAATGTTACACCACGTGTCTTGGAATGACGTCAAATGCTTTACCCAACCACGGTCCTTGTTTTACGGACATGCCGACTTAAATCACAGTCCCGACGTATGATGATTTTAATTTAAAACGTAGCTGAATCAGCAGTATTTGATATATTCATATAATGGTTAAAAAATTTTTTTTGATTTTTGAACAATTTAGAAACACATTTAGGTTTCGAACAGAAACATGACAGCTCAAAATGTTTTCAACTACACATTTTAGGCCAGTTCTTTGGCAGCTGTTGCCTTGATACATTTAATGAATGATTTACCTCGCAACTATTAAATTTCATCCTGTGATGTATAAAATTCGTATACGAAATACTTAAGCGGCCAAATGAAAACCGCGATAATTTACAAACTTAATATATAATGGAAGGGCTTCAATTTATTATAAAAGTGTTCGTGTTGTTGCCACTGCTATATCGTGTACATAGCTGTATTATTCACGGACACGTGGTTAAACAGAATCACGCACTGGTTGTCAAACCACTTGATTTTTATTTGGGGTTCACCCTTATGGATTGCTTCAATCTTTGCAAGGATGACACCAGATGTGTGTCCTTCAACTTTGTGGAAGCCACAAAGCGATGTGAAATACTGGATGTCAACCATTGTAACGCAGGGCAAGCCTTTCTTCACCAGAGCGGTTATAAACATTTTGCGATGCTTTGCTTACCGGAAAAGATGGTAAGAATGCTTATATATTAATGGAAACGGTACTGTTCATTTCAATTATTTTAATTATTTTAATTTAATTTCAAAATTTATTTTTCGCTCATTAAGAACGTTTGATTTTCAATTTCAATCATGCTGTCAAGAAATAATGGATTCCAAAAACTGATAATTTATCTAATGAGGCTCCACTAATTTAAATTGTCATTAAAGTAACATCTCATATTAAACGACTTGCATGGAATGCTTTACATGTACTGCATTTGTAGTTTAATGCATGCGAAATATATTTAACCAAGCAGGCCAAACTCTAAAACTGGAGCGTCGAATTAAGTTGCCAATTTATTTGAAATTCATTTCACGCATATTCATTTACGGGTATTTTAAGAATCCGTGATAAACCTATACTTTAATCGGCATATATACATTATTATTATGTGACCTAAACACGCTGGCTGAGTTTTGATAAACGGTTTTGGAGTGTAATCTGGCCGTTATTTGTCGGGTTAGTTTCTTTAAATATGACACAACAGCATATGAAACAATTTACAATCACTCATTTGCGCCTGCGTCCCATGCGCAATGTTGTGAATGGTTCTATAACTTAAATTTTTATTTAACGAAAGTATGTCCCCTTTTATACTTTTGTTTGAAGTTTTGTATCTCGGGAACTACGTCACATAATGGATTGAAAAATCACACATGTCTTATGCATCACTAAACATCATACATCCATGTAGGTTTTATAACTTATGCTTTTATTTTAACGAAATTATGGCCCTTTAATACTTAGCAACATGTGATTAACGTTGTGTATGTAAGCTGGTAATTCGGGAACTACTTCCCATAATGGAGGATGTAAACCCCCCCCCCCCCACCCCCACCCCCCCTATCCCCCGAGTACCGAATACTCCTTAATTTGAGGTCCGAGTACTGAATACTCCTTATTTTAGAGACCGAGTACTGAATACTATTTAGCTCCGGACAAAAATTCTAAATATAAAATTACAAAGGGCAATAACTCTAATATGAATGATGATATAGTTAAGGTTCTTGCTCTCTGCGCTTCCCCTCATTGCCCTCTATCATTGCCCCATCAGTAGTTTCGAAGATATGCTCCGGACAAGAAAGTGTGATAGACACACGGAAAATTACAAAGGGCAATATATCTAATTTTAACGATGACAGAGTTACGGTTCTTGCACTCTGCACTTCCTCTCATTGCCCTCTATCATTCTGTGAAGTTTCATTGCAGTCTCTTCAGTAGTTTGAAGATACGCTCCGTATAAGAACGCGTGACGGACATATATGAACATTGTTGTTTCATAAAACCGGGCCCAGCATTACCGGCTTATTAATTGGTTGTTATCAATAAATGTCCTGAGCACTTCAGGTGGTACCAAATGTGCTATCGCCACATTTAAATAGCCAATCGATTTTTTTAATTTTTAAAATTATAAACCTATAACAGCCCTCCCCACACCCACCCGCCCCGTACGTATAACTGTTGTTTTAATAGAACCAGAGACATAGGTACAGAGAATTGTCTGACATTTCTTGTTTTTCAAAAAGATATTGATAGTCTACAGAAAAAAATAGGCAGAAAAATAGGTGAGATTGTAATGTTATATTATTATTGCATGTAATAATACATCAATGCATTGTTTAATGTATCTGGAACTAAGGCGATTAAACAAGATACAATACAATACAATACACTACAAATCTTTTATTCACTCAGTTCATACATATACATGAAAACATGAGGTAATGCATATAGAATATATCGTACAAGGCTCTATTACATGAGTTATTTAGTATTAACAATAGATTATTAGATAGATGTAAATCAAGTGAATTTACTTTACTGTATGTATTGGAGGAGCTAAATTATATTCGTAATTTAAAACTATATCTATCATTTATATATAGTTCATTTTCACCACACTGTCGAAGAAGTAATTTACAACCACACTCTCGTATGACTTTACACACATTTTTTCAAATCTCATAATAACATATACGCATACATTTCTACTTGAGTATATTCAATATTTGCTTTACAAATTCACATGCTTTTCTAAATTCTTTCTTGTTTGTTGAATTCATAATGTTGTAAAATGTATGTATATTCGGCTTTTTATAGTATTTCTTTTTCAAAAAAGTCTTTCGTAACATACTAAGTGTTTTACATGTTAGAAGGTAATGGTATTCATCTCCTATATCTTCATTACATAAAGTACAGACTCTGTTATTATGCACAATTTTATTCCAGCGTCCAGTTTCAATTGGTAACTTATGGTTTCTTGTTCTAAACTTTACCATATACTTGAGTAGTTTACCGGGAGTATCTGTCAAGTATCTCTCAAAGCCAAATTTAGTTTTAAATAATCTGTATATATAATAACTACTAGAGTTTTCAACTGTTTCATACCATTCGTTTAAAAATAGATCTACGAGCTTTTGATGCGCAGATGCAATCAACCACTTACTATTTGGAAAGTCGTGCGTTTCCCAGATGCCACTAAACCCACATTTAATTAAGATTTCTTTGATACATTTAAGCCATTTAAAATTTAATTTTTTCTTTGTACTATTGCTGTATTTGTATAAGCTATGCAATACTATGTACACATCAGCTGAGAGTTTATTACTTTCTGGAGACACTACCTTTGACCAAAATGATAACATTTTTGTGTAAATATCAATTGAAATTGGCATAGTACCGGTTTCGCCATACACCATACAATTTGGTGTAGATGTTTTTATATTTAAGACGTGTTTTAAAAACTTTAATTGCACTCTTTCTATTATTTCTAAATTACCAAACCCCCAGATTTCACACCCATATAACAAAATAGGTTTAACTGTTTTATTAAAGATGTCAATTTGTAAATCGATTGGTAGACAAAGATGCTTTGCTTTCTTCAGTAGGCTGTAGAGAGCTCTAGTGGCTTGACTGGCAATATGTTTTTTAGCATTATAAAATGTTCCACTTCTGCTAAATAATATTCCCAAATATTTGTACTCCGATACGATGTCTAAAGTGTCGTTATTTAATCTAAATGAATAATTCCCTGGTCTACCTTTCGAAAATACTAGAATTTTAGATTTTGATATGTTGACTGTGAGTTTCCATGTATCGCAATAAGTTTGATAAGTATTAAGGGCTTCTTGTAGGTCATCTGCTGTTTCGCATACAATAACAGTGTCATCTTCGTATAACAAAATAAATAGTTTTAAATATATAAGAACGTCGTTGTCTAATTCGTGTTCTCGACAGCTTACTCCGTTTACATTTTGATTTTGTGAAAAAAATGCATGTAAATCATTTAGATAAAAAGAGAACAATAATGGCGAGAGATTTTCCCCTTGCCGTACGCCTATGTTACATTCAAAATAGTTGGATCTTACACCATTTAATGTTACACACGACTTGATATTGTTGTACATATTCCGTATAACGTTAAATATTTTGCCATTTATGTCATGTGATAATATTTTAAACCATAATCCTGATCTCCAGACTGTATCAAATGCATTTTTTAAATCTATAAAAGCGCAAAAAAGTTTATTTCCTTTGTTGCGTAAAATATCAATAAGAGAGTTAAGTATATACATATTATCAACAGTAGAGAAGTTTTTTCTAAATCCAGCTTGATAGCTATTAATACGATCGTAATCATCAGCAAACTTTGTTAACCTAGCATTCAATATTGCTGTGAATAATTTACCAAGACAACTTAATAGAGTAATAGGTCTGTAATTTTCTGGTTTCAATGAATCGCCTTTATTTTTAAAAATTGGATTTATTATACCAATTGTCCATGATTCTGGAACTATTCCAGGTGTTCAATACTAAGTTGAATAATTTAAAATAAATGTTTTTCATGACCGGAAGTGTAGTTTTAATATGTTCGTTTAAAATGTTATCTATGCCACTTGCTTTATTATTTTTTAACTTTCGTGCTATCTTTTCAATTTCATCTATTGTTATTTCACCATTTATTTCCTCAGATGACTGTGCTAGTTCTGGCGTATTTTCTATAATATTAGTATTTTCTACGTCTTCTTTGAAATTTATATTTTTAAAATGTTCGTGTAAATCATTTAATGATGCATTTACACTATTATTTTTTTTGCCATTTAATATTTTCCAGTACTTTCTAGGATTTGATTTACCTAATGTTTTTTAGTTTGTTTATATTATCCTTTTTAAAATTATAATGAGCATTTCGTATTTGCGCTTTATAAATTTTACTTTGATTTGAAAGGTTCGTTTTATTTTCTTCAGACTTTCTTAATTTATACATGTATTTAGCTCTATGAAACTGTTTACGATGTTTTTTGCAATCTCTGCCAAACCAATGGGGCTGTTTTATTATTGTTATTAATGCTTATTTCTTTCAATTTATTGAAATATCCAAACGTTTCGCATGCTGTTTCTTTAAATACTCCAGAAATAGAGTTAACAATGTCATCAATTTCTAACTGGTTAATACTGCTACTATTTTCTAAAGTACTAAGTTTTTCAGATATTAATCCAACGTTTTCGTGATTAACGTTTTTCGAGAAAGAGGTTACGTTTTGGTTCATCTCATAGCTTTAGTTTTGAGTTCATTTTCTTCAATATTGTTATTTAATAATTGTTTTTTACTATTAAGTTTTAAACTAAGAACAACTGGATTGTGTACATCAGAAAACAATGGACAATATTCAAGTACATTTAAATGATCAACCAAATTGAACATGTTTGCAGAGCATATAAAGTAATCAATAGAACTCACACCTTTCGATGTTGTGCATCCATCAAGATCACCCACTGTCCTTCCATTCAATATAAACATATTATTTCTTTGTAAAAAATCAATTAATCTATATCCATAATTATTTACAGCTTTGTCAGTGTTATTTCTCTTTTAAACACATTACATTCATCAAACAAATTCATTTCTAATTGAAATTCAATATATAATTCATTCAAATTATTTTCTTGAAAAACATCATGTCAACGTTTATATAATCGACTAAATCTTTACTTCGTGAGTTATAATCACCAAAAATGCATATATTTTATTATATTTGTCAGAAAAGGAATCCATTTCATTCTGCAGTTCAGAATAAGGATCTTCAGCTGAGTATTGTGAATATTCGGGTGGAATATAAACAACACCACAAACAATATCGTCACTATTGGTTAACTGTTTTGAAATCACAAACCAGTAAACAAGTTTGCTTTCCGTTTCTATGATATTTATGTACCGGTCTAATTCTTTTTTAACAGCAATAACAATTCCACCGGACCTTCTCTTAAAGTAAAGTAAGGTATATACAGGAATAAAGAAGGGAACAAAAGGAATGATTGGTTATAATGAAAATTAATCTTCGAAACGCTTCATCATCTTCACAGGTGTTAAAGTGTATCAAAAAACATCACCAGTCATCACCTATCAAAGTTTGAGTGATTAGAAATGAACTATAGCGTCAAAAAGGTCAAGACAGCTAATGTTGCCAATTCAAGGGGAGGTAATTCATAGACCCTTTGACCAACATAGCTGAATTAAAATAGGAAACAAACTTGCATTGATATCGACCTACTATGCAAGTATGATTAAAATCAAATGAACACAAGTGTAGTCAGTAGTCAGAGTGTAGCTGAAAGACAGCCATATCCCCCGCTGCACAAAGATTTATAATATACAAATTTAAACATGGAATGTCACTGTAAAATGACAAATTCTCCTTGAAGCTTCCGTGTTCCAAAAAGTGTGAC
>JAWPHD010010610.1:0-92044 GCA_037043455.1 Cyrtodaria siliqua
ATTAATCACTCTCGATAGCTTCCTGGGTAGAACCAGTACTAAGCAATGTGGATTAATTATCTTGCTCAAGGATAAATAACATGGATCGAACCCACGACCTCTCGATTTAAAGTTCAGCGCACTACCACTTTGAACGTGTGTTACTGAGCTGCATTGCTAACCATTACACAATGACACTACCTCTAACAAATCACTCTTGATGGCCCGGGTGACAACATTAGCTCAGGCAAACTAAAACATCCAGGGAAGGTCTGAGATGGTGACCACTTACAACACCGAGATGTGGAATACGGACTGCGCTATCGTTACACTTGGGTTTCGCGAAAGAAAACATGTTAATTTCTGTTGTACAACACAGAAATAATGACACTTTTTTTAAACATGACATTACATCACAACACTTATTATCAAAAGTTCTTAGCTGTAAAACATGACTACAGAACATGCATTAGTAGCCACCTACAACAATCTTCTGCTCACAAAGAGTTTGAACAAACATTTGTAGAAAAAGTGAAGCATGACACGACTTATGTGAAACAATAAATCATCTTACCACATTTCTATCAAAGCTAATGGAATTTGGCAAATAAAAAATTAGACATGGTATATTGATTTATCAATAAACTGGATTGTTTGAATGCCCTGTTCTGCATGTTAGATAGTCAGTGAAGAAGGCAATTGTTATTAATAGTGCTTGGGCATATGTAATTGGGTGGCATGTGGGTGGGGGGTGGGGGTGGGGGGGGGGGGATCAACTAAGAGAAATAAAGTAGGTCAAGGTCATTAAAGGCATCATGTTGGAAGTGATGTTTGAAGAGCATATGGCATAGAAACAGAGCTAATCCAATGTATGATGTTAGTATAGACAGATATATGGAAGAACATAAAAGGGTAACACTATATGCTCATCCACTATCTTGGTGAGTGGGTATAACAACTCAAATTCTACAAGAATAAGACGTGTTTTACAAAACAAGTTTATTCGAAGAGGTCAATTATTAACCCAATATCATTAATCTAGTAGATTACCATAAACTAATAATTACAGGCCCAAATTATTCTGTTATTGTTAAGTAAATATTATCTCCACCCAGAAGAGTGAGTCAATTAAAACATTAGTCAAATGTTCAATGATTCACTGTTGTAACTACAATAAATAAAGAAGAAAACACAACAAAATTGCACTGAATCTTCCCTTTGCGCCCTTTAGTTTCCTTAATCCTGTAATTTTCTGTAGTTTCATGCCAACGAGTTCTGACCTCTACAATGTTAAGGAAAGTCTGAGAAAATTTGGCAAGCCTTTGTTCTTCTTTTACATGTCTCAGAGAAAAGCATGATGTATCAAAAAAATTATTTGATTTACACATTTTCATAGATTAAGTTTAGGAAAGCTTACTTTTCTTTTAGTTGTTCAAATGACATGGGGGAGTCAGGCATGCTGGTTGCCGAGTGTATCTTGATAATCATAGGATTGAGTTCCTCTTTCTGTTTCTCATCCAGCAGCGGCCCACTGAGCTGCAGGGTCACAAACATGTCCTCTACCCCAGGGACAGGCTTCTCCAGACGATTTGTTACACTTTCTATTCCTGAAATGAGGTCAAAGGTCATCTGACATTCGTGCATGGTTGTATAAACATAATTATGTCAAATACTTTTCAAGTCATGGCCAAGGTTAGATTGCAGGTTAAAGTGTGACGGACGGACGGACGGACGGACGGACGGACGATGGATATATTGATTCTTAAATGTTTGCCATGTTATGCAGGTGACACAATAGACCTTGTTGAAAACTATGAAGGTCTAATGGCATTTTTAAATTTCCAAGCACTGCAGAAGTATGCAATTAATCAGTCTCTGTTTTCTAAACAAATGTGGGATGGAGTTGTCTAGAAGATGTAGTTATGTTAAATACAAACACAAGTTTGTATGAGTTTCAGAGAGTTCTGAACATAGACATTTTCCAGCACAAATCTTAGGTTTCCTAACTAATCCTACATCCAGGTCTAGTATGTTTTAATGCATCCGTGGCCAGGATAGTTAAAATGCTGCGTCCCTCTAAAACTTCCTCATCTCTCATGGTTGTGGGTTCAAATCCAACCGGTAGCTTGACTTGTCAAGTCAGAAAGTGTCGATTCTTACGGATGGCATGAGGTATACAGTGCTGGTTCTACCCAGGAAAAATCGGGTGGTCTGTCTTTACCACAAACAAATTGACGGTCATATATGGCCTAACATGTGCTAATAATGACGTAAAACACCTTCTTACCTGCAAATAGAACAGCCATTCTAATAGGGACCATACATATGCCATTTCTCTTGATGTGTTCTGCATTGGTTTGTGCGGCAAGCTCAGCTTTACGGTTCCTACGTCGTGGCTGATATGACCCCTGGCGGGAGGCTTGATTTGCCTTACCTGAGCCTGCAAAAAAGGTGTATAATTAACAAATATGGTGGTTATTACAGCAAACTCATTATGAAAAATAAAACATATATATCCAGCTATAGTAAGTTTAAACAGAGACGTAATAAGCCAGAGATTCGCAACTTGCGCTTTCAGATAGAAAATACGCGAAATTTCAGGTACGCACTTTCATTTGTAACTGTATAGAAATTGTCATTTTTTAAAAGAAACAGTCTGCAAATGGTCTTAAATGAAAGAAAATTATGTTTGGAATGCAGTAGTATATTCAAATTATTTGTATGCTTTCCTAATATGTCAAAAGATGAAATTTAAAAAGCCTGACTTTGGCCTACTTTATGCTACTTCCTGTTGTTGTTGTAGTTTGGATGAAATTTGTAACTCTATAGAATTCATAATTTTTTATAGCAGGAGTCTGCAACTGGTCTCAAATAAAAGAGAATACCACCCAGTATGCAGTGATATTATTGTATTTTTTCTGCCTTAAATAGAAGCTGAGAAAATAACAAGATTTTGCAGTTTTACCTTGTGTCATACGAGACTATGTGAGATTTGAGTAAATGCCCAATCTCTACTTCTTAGATTTCTGGTTTAAACACTATATCTTATGAAACTGTTAAAAACTGTTTGTGCAAAAAGTTATAATCACTTAATAAAAATAGTCAACTCTCTAATTAAAATGTTATGTACATTTTTGTTCTTTCAAATGCTTTTCCTTAAAGGGGATGAGTGAAGGATTGTATTTCCTTAGAATTGTTATCATTTTTCAGCTATTCACTTTCTTAGTTTTAAACAGCCGTTATATTTTGCATGTTCTTTTATCCTATGTAACCATTTTGCACAAATTAAAACTGTGTTGCTCAAAAATCTAAATACAGTCGAACCTCGATAGCTCGAAGTCAGCGGGACCATAGGGATATGTTCGAGCTATCGGTGGCTTCGAGGCATCGAGGTAAAGGTAAAAACCAAAATATCTATCCGAATTTGTGTACCACCCGAAATAGTGTTACTTGTGTACGTGATGTATCGTTCTCAGTATGTTTTTTATGTTCATGCATGTTTGTTTAAACCTCATAACGGATATATAACATGTAATTGTTACACTGAAAATACAAGAAAAACTGCAATAATGTGTTTGTTTTATCATTTATTTAAAGAAATATCACACTAATAGATTTTAACATACATTCCGGAAGTCCGAATAATGAGAACAAGGTAAGACTGGTTTCCGTACATTATTTAATTAGAAAATCAACCGTGTTTAATTTATCGTAATTAACAGTAAACGAAGTTCATTAAACATAATTTTATCTGTCTATTATCGCTTTTCAATCATAAATGTTCGCACCTTTAACAACCAACTTTATCTGTTTTCGCACTATGATCGAACTTGCTACAAACAAATACAAACGCGTTGATTACAATTAATATGGCCGACGTCGCATGGCAACGGATCATCACCTTCGATTAAACGAGGTTTAAATTCACACAAAAATGGATCTTCGGACCGTAAAATGTATTCGAGCGAGCCGGGGTATTCGAGAAATAATATTCGAATAATCGAGGTTAAATTACATTGAATTATATGGGAGTTGTGTCGGGACCGGAAAATGTGTTCGAATTACCGATGGTATTCGAATCACCTGTGTTCAAGCTATCGAGGTTCGACTGTAAATTTAATTTCTAAGGTAACCCACTCTTGAAAATGCTTATCGTTCTTACACCAATCACATTATGCAATTATTCATGTTTTACAGTCTTGGTCAATTAGAGGTTTTGCGCATCTGAATCCATCAGAAGTATTATATTATCATCGATGATAATTAAATGCCGTATTGTTTCTAATTAGCGCTCCCCCTCTAATTAGCGCCCCCCATAACTGTAAAAAAAATATAATCTTACCTTGAGGTGTAAAAGTGATTAATATCCAAGAAAAGTGGTTAAAATCCAAGAAACAGTATAAGGAAATTAAAATGTGTACTGGCTTACGAAAAGCGTTCTTATAAGTGCCCCCCGGGGGCGCTAATTAGAAACAATACGGTGATTGGAAATAAAATATTAATGGCTGATTGGCCACGAAATATTATTTCATGATCACTTAAGGATTTTGCTTTCATTTGCATTGAATTTCTTTGCTTTAAACGATATTTATTAATATATGCCACATACAGTAATTTAGAAGTATGAAATCATAGTTATCAAAATGGCAGCTATGAAATAACCATTTTCAGAAGAACCTTCAAATGAACCTTTTTTGTTTATCATCCGATTTTGATAATTCTTTCACTCTTTTCCAAGTTTTTTTTAGAGCTCTCTTATAATAAAGCTTCTTTATATATGCCAACATTCACTTTAAAACATTAACTTTTGCAGACGACATTTCAACAAGATTGGTACCTGAAGATCCAGCAGACTTGCGACCTTGTATGACCTTGGATGTAGGTGTGGAGCTAGGCTCAGTTTGACCCTTGGAAGCCAGCGATGCTGTGTGTGACTTCTTGGAGCTGACTTTACTGGCCCGGGAGTCAAACCCGCCACCTGGTTGTGGCTCCTCATCGTACCCTGCTAGTCTACCCAGTCTGCTAAATGATGACCTGGAGTATACATACATATACAGTCAAACCTGTTTGTTTTATCCCCCTTGTTGAAACACCACAAACATGTAGCTGAAGAACTATTCTCCATAAGGACTGATTGATTGATTGATGTAATGACTGATTGATTGATTGATTGATTGATTGATTGATTGAGGCTCAGCAACACATTATCTTAGGTTATCTCGGAAAGACATGAATTACATGTACCGGTAACATTGAATAACAACAAATATATAGAAGTATTGAAGAAATCAACATCAACTGCTGAGATATCTCATTAATATGAAACAGTGTGCAAATGATTTCAAAATGTAATTTAAAGTTTATTCATCCATTGGTTTTGTTATTAACAAAAAGATTAACTCTAGAACTGAAAATGGTCATAAACGTTTATGCTCATTCAGAATCTCTCATGATTTATTTTGTTGGAAACAAAATCAGCAGTCGAATAACACTAAATTCAAAATACGGCGAAAACCGTAAAGAGTTGCAAGATTTTGCATCCTACGTTTGCGCCAAATGCGTACTCTGTCAATAATGAAAATTTGCAGGAATACTATTTGCTGTTTTACGTGTTGTTTTAGTATTTTTTCCAAAAGGAAAGACCTTATGTAGCCATGTACCATTCGATTAACAGCAGCATACTGTACATACAATATATAGCGGAAATTCCCGTGTCGCGTTTTTTTTTCCTTTCAGTATATAAAATATCAAAATTGATTTTGAACAAATTGATTGTTCAATGCAATACTGTTGTATCTTCTTCTTTACTTATATGTAGTTACAACAGTGTTACAATGAACCACTGTCGCCTCAAATTATGTAGTAGTATGAACTATCACAAAACACGATCAGTAATAACTTGGTTAGTATCAGTTTTCAGCACAAGACTTTGTACCTTCCATCCATATCTTCATCTCTGTTCCTCACAGCCACGAGGGTGTGTGGGGTGGGCGAGGTGGTTCCCTGGTGCCCACTGCCTCTAGACCCAGGCTTTTCTGCTCCAGGTGTGGGCTCTGTAGATTAAACACTTCTGAATTAAATTATCTGCATACAACACTGTACACGACAGAATATGGTTGCTTGAACTATAACAATTTTAGTACATTTGAAAAAAATGTATGGATTTGTCTGAAGTGTTGTCAAACAAATCCAAAATCACTTAACGTATACCTTGTTGGCAGCAATACACTATACTCAGTACATTTAAAAACTCAACATTTTTGAGTTTCGATTATTTTTAGTCCGCTGTTGTTTTTGTTCAAATCAAGATTGTATTTTATAAATGTTAGTACACAAGTCTCTTTGTCCCAAAGGTTCACATAGAGTGATAAACAGTTGCATACAATTTGCTCTACTTCTTTCAGTTAAAACACATTTAACTTTTAACATCTTTAACATTTCTAGAAATTCAAAGAATATCAAGTGCTGCATTTTCAAATGTACCTGAAGAGATATTACTTAGGCTACTGTGTCTGGCTCCAGCTAACCCTTAACCCACTTAGCATGACTATAATAGCCTTTGCGTCCATTGTTAACTCAGATCAGCCTGCGAGTAATTTTCATTTTCCCCAAAACACCCCTTTAATTTGTCACAAAACGGCCTTAATTTCAAAAAGGACAGTCCATTATGTATGTGTAGCACGTTAAGGGTTAACAGGGCCAACTATTGTTCCCAACAGGAGGTAGAACTTCCCCAATGGCAACTGGAAACTGAATATCCTAGTTTTGAACTGAATGGGGATTGAGAACGAGATATTCATGTCCAGTGATCATCTTCCTCTCCATTATTATCCTGTTTTACTCATCACCATTCTTGATTCCAAATGAGCATGAACATAGGCCATGTTAGACCTGAGATATCTTGTCAAAACAATTTTCAAGGTCAAGTTAAGTCAAATGAGACCTTCGACCTAATGATCTTATAAGAAACATGGAAATTCCACAAAAAACGGATTTTCAAAGAACTTCTTTTAAATCATCAAAAGCAAAACTGCTGTTGTTCAATGACCTTGACCTCTTCATGCAGAATATGCTGTTTTTAAAGGCTTATAATTATGTTCACTTCTAACAACTGTTGACAGATGAGAATGCCAAGCTGAAATTATAAATTTCCAAATCTTTAACCTCTTGTTCTTAAACAGTTATTGTATTAGTTTCCTATTCTGCTGCTGTGCACTCCATCTGCTGTTTTGATAGGTCTTCGGAAAAAGAAGAAGAAAAGGTGTTACTTAAAACACATGCTTTGATAAGCAAATACTTATACTGGCTCTGAATTGGTTTTCTCTTCTATTTTTTTTTAAACAATCAAATGTTATGAAATCATAATTCTATACATATAAATAGTTACTTTAAGACTGCGGTAACACTTCATATTGCACTGGCTCTCAAATTATGAAAAACAGCAGTTCCAAATCTTGCCAACACAATATGTCACATTAAAAACATTAGTACTATGAAAGGTGAATTCCTGTAGAGCATCATTATAACAAGGGTGTCCACTGGACACAAAATACGCCCGTCGAAAGTGGATCATTTGTAACTGTGATAGCGGACATCGCAAAAGTTAATGCACGGAGTGACAGACGGATGGACAGACAATGCTATGACCTAATACAAACTCCATTGTTATCAGGGCGATTGGTCTGGTTTTAGAACTTGACCGAGCTTCATCAAGATTGAAATACAAATACTGAAGTTATTGAGCGGACATCATCAAAATTGTCAATTTTCAATAATTAAAGGGCCATAACTCCGGTGTTACCCGGGTGATTGGGCTGGTTTTCGAACTTCACTGAGATATTATGCCCATAAACATTATTTCCAAGTTTTATAATGATTGGATAATATCTGTTTGAATAAGAGAGCGGACATCGCAAAACTTAACGGACAGACGGATGGACGGATGGACAATGCCATGACGGGCAAATAAAAATGCAAGAGACACTCCTGTATATAAATCAGTGGTGCTAATAATATATCAATCCTGGTAATTATAGATCAATTTTTATTTTTTTTAAATTTATCCAAACTATTAGAAAGGCATAAAGCAACAAATGCATTGACTATCTTGGAATGTATGATATAATTCATAGGCTTTCTGATTCCTGTCATACTACAATGACAAAGCTAACAAAGGTAAATGTTATTGCAAGAATTGAACAATGACAATGTCACTGAACCTTTTTTTATTGAATTAAAAAGTATTTGATCTAGAAGAACGCGAACTTTCATTATCAAACTTTAAAAAGTAATATATTAAAAAATGCATATTAAAATAGTTCAGCTCATATCTAAACAGCTGATTCTAGAAAATATAATACTAAATGCACAGAGCTTTCAAAGCCTAATTTTATACCGACAGGGGTACCACAAGTGTCAATACTTGGACCACTGTTATATATCATGATTATTATATTAATTTATCACATAACTGCCCTTGTTAGCGATGTCGAACACTCATTTCATATTCTATTGTATACATGTACAAATGTGTAATACAACCTGGAACAATTTTGGGCACACAATGCATTTAAATGTAACACTATTTTGTTAACTGAAACTATTTTATTTATCCCAAATTCATCCTGATTTAAGTCATAAACCTACTATTTAATAAAAGCTCATAATAAATAATTAATGTTATACAAATTAGTTTGAAACCGTTTAAAAGTCGTCGTAAAATGCTCTTTTTTTAAAGAAATAAAACACAAACTCTTTGATATACAACGTTTACGGCATAACGTTATGATGCTTTGGTGCTAAAGGAAATGATGTTATGATGTCAAATCACATTTTTGCGCTAACGGTTGTCTGACGTTGTGGCGGTATTATGACTATCTTTTCTTTTTCATTTTTACACATTGGACTGTAATGATATTAACAAGAGTGCCAAATTGACACAATATACGCCCGTCATACATATGGAATTCATATTTATATGAACATCATCCACATGTACAAATTTACCTTGACTATATAATGCCCCAAGTTTCATCAAGATCGGATTAAAAATGTTAAAGTTATTGAGTGGAAACCGCAAAATTCGGCACTTTTCAAAACTCAAAGGGCCATAACTCTGGCATAATAAGTGCAATTTTGACTGGTTATCAACCTTGACAGAGATATTATGCGCATAAACATTGTCCCCAAGCTTCACCAAGACTGGATTACAAATGTTAAAGTTATTGAGCCGGACCAAAAAAAAATCGTAAATTTTCAAAAAAATCAAAGGGCCATAACTCCGCATTATAGGTGCGATGGGGCTGGTTATAGAATTTGACCGAGATAATATGCCCATAAACATTGTCCCCAAATATCATCAAGATCGGATTATAAATGTTGAAGTTATTGAGCGGAAACCGCAAAAATCGTCTATTACCAAAAATCAAAGGGCCATAACTCTGGTGTTTCTGGAGGAATAGCATTGGTTATCGAACTTGACCGAGCTATTGTGGCCATAAACATTGTGTCCAAGTTTCATCAAGATTGGATTAAAACTACTCCAGTATGGAGCAGACTCTGCATTGCCAGTTGTTATGGAGCAGACAGAGTCAATTTTGAAACAATCCAAGGGTCATAACTCCAGCGTTTCTTGAGAAACAACAGTGATTATCGAATTTAAGCAAACTATTGTGGCCATAAACATTGTGTCTAAGTTTCATCAAGATTGGATTAAAATTGCTCCAGTTATGGAGCGGATACGGTCTATTTTCAACAATCCAGGGGCTAAACTCTGGTGTTCCTTGAGAAATAGCCGAGCTATTGTACTCATAAACATTGTGTCCAAGTTTCATCAAGATTGGATTAAAACTACTCCAGTATGGAGCGGACACTACATTGCCAGACGCCCGCCGCCGCCCGTCATAAGTGATCACACAATACGTCCTGTCAAGACGTCCTCACCAAAAGATTTGTTAAAATCAAAATAATTCAAAACTTGTTTCATAAATCTTATATGAAATGTGAACTCATTTAAGATCCTATATATATATATATGTAGAAAATGCAAACACATATATATTTGCTGATGTTTAAACATTGTCTTCTTCTGGCCATAATCTTGAAACAGTACAAGTAAATAGCCAACTATGTAAAAATCTAACAAAACAATAGGCAAAGCAAAATAAAATGTTAAAGAAACTAACCCGCCAAGTAACGACAAAATTACACTACACAACCGTTTATCAATACTCTATCCAGGTGTTCAGGTCATATACTAATGCATATGTGAAGATTAAAAGTATAGGTTTATTAACAGGTTCTTAAAATACCCATGATTGAATTATAATATGTGAAATGAATGCTCCAGTTTTTGGTTTGGCTTGGCTGGTTAGAGCCGTTTATAATAAGTCTATAGAGTTTGGATTCTTAAAATATGCAAGTTATATATATATATACCTCGTCATCAGTAGGTTTAGAAACAGTGTACATCTGATGTAAAATTTGGCTGTTGTTGGCGGGATAGTTACTTTAATAAAATAAAAACAATGAGTGCTTACAGGCACAACTCAACAGTTGTCTAAACTTAATGGTAAAGTAAAACAGTTAAAAGCATTGCAATAGAAAATGAAAAGACTAAAACATAATTATGGGGTATATACCGTTGAAATCCAAATTGCTGAGTGACCCTTTAAGATATACATGTAGGCATTTTTAATATTACAATATGCTACTCTTGAAAATTGTATAATCTTGACTGTATGTACATATTGGTATGTAGTCAATGTTTTATTTTATGAGCTCAAAGGAGAACTCTTGTTGTAATTTATTGAGGTACCATTGTTAAATAAAAGCTTTACTATGCCATCACTCCCTTTAAAACAGAAAAGTTTGCAGACGACATTTCAACACGACATGTAAGTTTGCAAACTTCATTTCAACAAGACAGGAAAGTTTGCAGATGTCATTTCAACAAGACAGGTAAGTTTGCAGATGTCATTTCAACAAGACAGGTAAGTTTGCAGACGACATGTCAACAAGACAAGTACCCCGGTAAGTTTGCAGACATCATTTCAACAAGACAGGGAAGAATACAGATGTCATTTCAACAAGACAGGGAAGAATGCAGATGTCATGTCAACAAGACAGAAATGTTTGCAGATGTCAACAAGACAGGTAAGTTTGCAGATGTCATTGCAACAAGACAGAGAAGTTTGCAGATGTCATTTCAACAAGACAGGTAAGTTCGCAGATGTCATTTCAACAAGACAGACATGTTTGCAGATGTCATTTCAACTAGACAGGTAAGTTTTCAGACAGACATCATTTCAACAAGACAGAAAAGTTTGCAGATGTCATTTCAAAAAGACAGGTAAGTTTGCAGATGTCATTTCAACAAGACAGGTAAGAATGCAGACGTCATTTCAACAAGACAGAAAAGTTTGCAGACATATTTTCAACAAGACAGGAAACTTTGCAGATGTCATGTCAACAAGACAGATAAGTTTGCAGATGTCATTTCAACAAGACAGGTAAGTTTGCAGACATCATTTCAACAGGACCTATTGCAGATGTCAGAAAAGTTTGCAGATGTCATTTCAACAAGACAGGAAAGTTTGCAGATGTCATTTCAACAAAACAGGTAAGTTTGCAGACATAATTTCAACATGACAGAAAAGTTTGCAGATGTCATTTCAACAAGACAGGAAACTTTGCAGACATCATGTCAATAAGACAGGTAAGTTTGCAGACGTCATTTCAACAAGACAGGTAAAAATGCAGAGAAAGTTTGCAGACGTCATTTCAACAAGATCGGTCCCTGAAGATCCAGCAGACTTTATGTTTATTATCACAAGTCCAAAACAGAATTTTAAATGATATAAAAAGATCTTACGCCTACACAATAGGCCTGATATTCGATTCAAATATACAAATTAGTGCGATCAAATTTATTATGTATAAATATATTGCAAATATAAATTATAAATAACTAAACTGAGTTTAGATGGATACAACAAATGATCCAAACTATTTCTAACTTTTACCTTGCATAAACCTTTTTCGTTTCCCTGTAAAACATCACATACAATATGGGTATCAGAAAATAAATGCAACAGATGAAACTAATAGGAAAATCATTATATGCCTATTTACTGTGGATTGGGTATGACTAGCTTCACTAATATTTTATTAGCTTTCATTTAGTGGGTATGACTACCTTCACTAATATTTTATTAGCTTTCATTTAGCGAGTTTCGACCATATATATCTTTCTGTGATGTGAAGAATTCACTAGTTCAGTATCCGCCATAATTAACGACCTTCTGATGATAACTGCTACTTATAGTAGTTGAAGTATTTTCATGATGAAGTTACCATGAAATTTTCTTTTCTGAAAACAGCCGTGTTTTTGCCAGAGAGAAAAACCCAGTTAAAACTTGGCTGACATCTGATATGATCTGATCAACCAGAACTCTATCATAATTACAAAGTTTCATGATAATAGGTCATAAAAAAAAATTGAGATAGTGTGCCAAAACCATTTTCAAGGTCAAGTAATGTTCCCTGTGACCTTTGACCTAATGAAAAAAAAGTTATCCCCTATGTATCTGAATACTTACAAACTGTATGAACATAGCTTATGTAATACTTGAGACTGCCAGGGGTCAAGCCAGACTCCAAAAATAGGGAGAATGACTTCTCCCTCCAGTCAAAACAGGGAGAAGTTTTTCAAAACAGGGAGACTTGAGGTCGGTCGACATGAGACGGACGATTAAATATCAAGTTAACTAATTCTTAACCAATTGCATGTTATTTTATTAATTATTTGTATTGGTATTATTTCTGTTATAATAACTAAAATAATGCATAATACTAATAAAGCATGTATTATTATTATCATTTAGTTATTATTATTATTATTTTCCCATGGCCTTACAAACTTCAAAGCGAACACAGTGCCAAGTGCCAATCCTATCTGTCTAGAACCCCCCCCCCCACCGTTTCATTTTTATTGAAAAATACTAATTATTCGATAATTAACCCAAACTTTGTTTTCATTCATGCCCGCATTGAGTAACATACGTTATTGATATCTATGTCTAATCGTAGAATACAATACATTTCCGCTGATTTCTCTCGTCAATAAAACAATCACAAACTCTCTTTATACCAAACACATTTCTTTATTTCATAATTAGCCTCAATAAAACACACAATCAAAGTTTTGCTTATTAAAGATTCTTTACAATTAACTGTGCCGATGTCAATCATATAATTTATATACACTGTCTTTTAAATTTATTTATCGTGGGAGATTTTTCAAGGGATCTTGTTGTCAATCATAATCATAACCCCGCCCTTGCGCAGTGTTTTGTTGTACGACTTTTAATTATTCATCAAACGAAAAAATACGACAGCTTTGATTGGTTTACTTAAATAGAATGCGCACATGATTCCCCACATGATCTAATCACGTGATCGCCTAACGAGCAAACATGGCGGTTGATATTCTCATCTCGCCTAAGGCAAGCCGATAAAGATCGATAATTAGGCTATTGCCCTGATTAGATAAGAGTCGCGTTGTTATTTAATGGTAATGGGATTAAATAAGGTACGTGTGATACACGCGCTGATTGTGTATTTTAGAGGCTTTTGTTTATTATGAGGTTAATCACATTTGAAATTGCCGAAATTGACCCGAATTTGCCGAAAATGACGGCGACTCAAATTTCGCCCCACATGAATAAAAAAGCGAAGTCGGCCAAACTAAAGAGAAGTTTTTAGCGACTTCGCCTAATCGCGTATCCCCTGGACTGCATGTCAAAACCATTTTCAATGTCAAGTTAAATTTACTGTGACCTTGACCTTTGATCTCATTTTCTTTAAAATCAGTAAGCATCTGACCAACACTAAATGAATAATTCTCGCGAAGAAAATTGTCATGTAAAACTGGAGATTGTGGGTCAACTGTTCACTATGACCTTGGCCTTTGACTTAGTGACACGTCTACACAGTTTCATAAAGACTGGTCAAATAAACTTTATAGGTAACAACAGGTTGGACGTAAATTTAAACAGACACAGCTGACAAGGGTCGTAACTGATTTTGAGGATTTGTGACCCGACCCTATCGTTACATAAATATTTAATGGCAATAAAATATGCTTAAAACAAAAGACCAACACTAACGCTAAGGGAACAACATAAGATCTATTATTATTCAAACAGTAAACCTAATAAAATGTAAATGTACCTCTTTTCTTGATATTAGCGTCTGGCTTTTGAAACGTGATCTCCTTTGGTAGTGGTCTCACCTCCCGTGCTTTCTTGGGTTGCATTTCTGTGAAACTGCGACACTGCTGGGACACTATGGCCTTCACCCCGCCAAGGTCATCTATATCATCTCCTGCAAAGAATCCAACATTACTGTGATCTAACCAAGGATCATATCATAAAATGGACGCTTGTACTATTCAAAGCTGGAACCAAATGCAACATTATTGGGATCTAAGCAATAGTTTGTAAAATATGCAAATAAAATGCAAATAGGCATTTACCAGAAACATCTATCTCTTTAAAATACAGCTCTTAATTTTGATTCCCTGCATTAAGAGAAAGGAATATAGAACTGTGTTTTAATCAAACTGTCATAAACATTAAACTGTTTCCGTATATTAATGTGTCACTTCGCAGTACAGACCTTGTTTGAGGCTGGGCAGCTTAAACAGTTTTGGTCTGTCAAACTTGGCCCTTGTCCCCACTTTATCCTTGGTATCCCAGATTCTCAGCTCAAGGGTGTGGTTGTATAGCTTCAGCAGAAGGTCCTTTGTCACAAAAAGTTTGTGTCTGCAAAACAAAAACATAAAAACATTGCATTTTTTAAAAAATCTATTCTAGTTACGACACAAACATGCTTACTTATATATGGAGATAGTTGTTGCCTTTCAAAATACAATCTTATACAAGTGTTTTTAAATAGTTATTCTCAATCGAAGGAGAAAAAACGCGAGTAAGATTTAGTAAGAATGCATCCTTGCGAATTGAAAATATTTGCCAAGGTAAGAATTTTAATTCGACCCCTGACAGTATCAAGAAATAACATGCATAAACCAAGCTTCACCATTTTACAAGCAAGTTAATGTTCGGTTCTAACAAAGGTCCTTTATCTGAACTAGAAGGGTGTTCCACAGAACACTTGTGTTGCCTGCCGTGTGCTTATTTCAGCTTGGTTAGGTTGCAGGTTAAAGTTTTATGAAAAGGAGCATAACTCTGCTAAAATGAAAGTCAGAGTTTTTGGACATGTTTAACGACATTCCTTGAGGTAAGATGAAGATGTGTGTGAAGTTTTATGAACATAGGTCAAGCATTTTTTAAGTTATGGCCAAGGTTAGGTTGCAGATTAAATTCAGACGGACGACGACGACAGACAATGTGAGCCCTAAGTGTCTGCCATGCTAAGCAGGTGACACAAAAAGTGTGTACCCATTAAAGGAAGAAGTACTTTTACTTCAAATACTATATCTTGAACAAAATGAATGTTTTTATCAACAGGTGTTTTAGTTTCATTATTATATTTCTATGGGTGAAAGACTGGAATTTCTCAGAGAAAGAAATTGAATATTTATAATCGCTAAATATTAATAACTAACTACGAACACAAAAATAACTAACTGTGACAGTGAGTCATGACATCAATAAAGTACTGCTGATGTCGACGTCATCCGCCGATAACGTTCAACAAATCAAATAATTTCAGTTAAACTCATACATAAACTGATTTAAATTGTAATAAACAGATTATTTGACTGCTGGGTTCGATTATTGGGACAGCTTTCACTCGATGATAGGCATGTTTTGTTTTCCCACTCACTCGCGTACACTCATTCATGAAAAGAACCACACATCTACCATCTCTTGAAGGATTTTCCTCCAATCAGTTAAATAATCTCTATATCTTTATCCTCATGTTGTATTGCATTCCTTCCTCCAACCCCAGCAATAGACTGGGATGAAAAAAATGTAATTCTAAAGTCCCTATAGAACATATAATGGTAATATTCATCAAGAGATATTGAGAATGAATTGTTACAGAAAATCCAATTTCTGAAAACCTAGGACAAAACTGAAGCATGTTATACTCAACAAGAGGTCCCAGACACCTGTAGATGCTCTACTGGCTAACATGGCCCTTTTATAACAGTAAATTAGGCTAAAGAATGTATTATATTAACCCTTAACCCACTAAGCATGACTATACTAGCCTTTGCATCCATTGTACACCCAGATCAGCCTGCAATGTCTAGCTGCTGATCCGTCATTTTCCCCAAAACACCCCTTTGTCAAAGAAAGAACAGTCCATTATGTATATGTAGCGGGTTAAGGGTTAATCTGATGAGAAATGACAAAGTATCATCTGTGTTATAAAAACAACATCAGAGCAGCATGTCTTTTTCTTTTTTCTCTCTATTTCTTTGATGTCTACACTTAATTACATACAATTTGTATCCAAAAATGGTTCTCTTTAATAGGACCATAACCTTATGCTACATGCAAAATGTCTAGCATTTGAAGTCTCAGAGGATAAGATTTTTCTAAAATGTTCTAATATAATTCAATGCAATACTGTAATCCTGTGAACAAACTGAGTAGAGGACCATAATCTCATTATATAACAACAACAACAACAAAGATAAGTTAAAAAGTGAAGGAGCTATGCCGTTAACAAAGCAAACTAGAGCAATTTTTAATAAATCAAGGGATGTAACTCTGATGTTACTATTCACACCTTGACAGCCTTCGTTATATGAGCTTTTCATGAAAATAACATTCTGACAAAGAGTGGTAAAGTTCAGACAAAAAATGAAGTAGCTAATGAAGCAAAATATTGTACCTATTAATAAATCAAGGGCCATAACTCCGATGGTAATAAACTGACATCAGGTGCGTAGCTGCTTATGCGCAGATACGCACCTGTGTACAAACATTTAAAAAAACAAAAAAACAACACATAATGCATTTCAAAGCAATTATAATGATTTGTTAGTATTGCGATCAACCATGCGTATGACGAAAACTGGTCTAGCTACGCGCCTGGACATAGCCGGCTTTTAAACTTATCTGAGCTTTCACTTATATCAACAATCTGACTGAATGTGTTACTCTGATGCTACTTATCTGACATAGGTGTTATCTGAACAGATTCAAGCCTTTATTGATATCAATGATCTGGCCAAGTTTGGAAAAGATCGGATGAAAGACAAAGATACTAGAGTGGATACAAGCAAAAAATAATGGACGCCAGACAACTGATGAATTGCCATCACATACACTCTATCCTTTTGCCAGTAGAGCTAAAAAAGGAAATGTCAATTTCAACTTGGAGATAATGGACACAAAGTTTTATAAGCTAAGAGTCATACTTGTGTGACCAGGCAATCCACGTGACGTCTCCATCATGCCACGTCTTCTTCACAATCGGATCGTTCTTCTCCATATAGATCTTTGCTCCCATGCCGTAGGTGACGACGTCCATCTTCATAAGTTCATCATTTTCGGGGACGATGTAGTACTCCAGATGGTAGTAGTTCTGAGCCTTTGGGGCCTCAAACACACGCTTTTTTTTCTTTAGGAGGTCTTGGATGTCTGGCTGGTCCTCATCTTCCACTGGAAAGCAATGAAACAGAGAACCATAATAGTTTACGAAGCAGAAAACCTTTAAAATTTGGGAAGCATGGAACTATAATTGTTCCAGAACACAACATTCTCCCTATCATTTAAGACCAAGAAAGTTTTCAAACTTACACAAAAAACAAGTTTCTCTTACAGTGAAACACATTAGTTTTTGATATCAAAATTTGGTCATTAAACAAACAAATGTGCATATATTTAAACTGATGTTATTACATAATGTATTTGATGATATAGAGTTTGATTAACATTGTTGTTGTGGTACGGGAAATAATTCCCGAGTGAGAAAGATTCTTGCGATATAAAAACGAGTGCATTTGCGCAAGAGTTTCTATATCACAAGAATCTTTCTCACGAGGGAATTATTTTCCGTATCATGACAACAATGTTAATTAAACTATATATTATATATTCTGTGATGAATTTCTTTCCAATCGTCTTTTGACACACGTATACTTCTTCTGTCACTTCTTTGGCGACAGCGTGGAGTAATACATAAATATCGTGACGTCACTCGCGCTGTATGACGTCACGATATTGCTGCACAGGCACAGGCTCAAACCGTCCTGTAGACGATGATGGCTGGGGTTCAGGGGACATTTCCAGCATTTTTTGGTTGCATAGGCATTTCAGGACCACTTATTTCATCAAATTCAGAAGTTTTTAACAGTTCTTCAAACTGCTAAGAAAATAGTTCCTAAAATCTGACTACTGTGCTATCTTGCACACTAGGCGAGATAGCTCAATAGAGGAAGAGATATGTTACAGATTTTCTCAAACTGGGAAATTTCTATAATTCATCACAGTATATATAATATGTTCTTCTATTGAAGGTGTTGTCCTCCTGGACAAGTTGCCACAGGAGTGCCAATGAACCGTAGATTTATTTATTTTTACACAGAGCTTTATTTCTAAAGTATAACATCAAATGTTTGGCAATGATTGTAAATTGTGTACAAGTCCCAGTGCTTTGATTTTCGTATATAAAACCAGATTCATGTAAGAAGTTAAATACTAGTATTTGAAACAGAAATTACTGAATTTAACAGAAGTTTAAAGCAATAATTTACAAAAATTTGACTATAAATTTCATAATAAAACATATTTTTGCTACAAATACTAGGATCACACACACTTATGTTATGGAACACGAAGCTACAGCTAAATATTCTTCCAGCAGTCAGAGGGCAAAAACTGAGAAAAATACACCTCTGCTAAGGCTTTACGAATGCGCTATACAAATAAACATAAAATGCCAAATAATCGTATTAGTTAAGCTGTAACTAAAATGCATACATGTATGGTGTTAATTAACAAAACAAAGGCTACATTCAAGTATGCGATTATATTTATTACAGGTATAAAAGCAAATAAAAAATACATGTGGTTATATTAATATTATATCAAAGAGAAGACGGCTGTTGGTGAACTACAAAGAACTGAGGCGTGTACATTTCCAGTGTTGCATAATTATATGTCTAATGCATAAAGATAGCATGCAACTCTATTTAAGGCAAAATTGGAGTAGGCAATTTGTGCGTGTGTTTTTCAGTTTCAAAATATTCACTAACATGTGAGTATCTAGTTACTTGTTTTTAATAAATTTATTAAACTGTCATAACTGTAGCATGATAAACATTTTATATATATATGCAGGTAAGTAAAACAGAAATGGCATTGAATATGATGAAGTTTTCTTTCTGAAATTCAGAATTCTTCATGGATCAATATATGCAGAGCCAAGAATGGCAAGCAACATAATAGTTAGGAGTTCTGGGTGAAAACAGAGTCCACATCATCTTAAGTAGAGCTATATATACTGAACAAAAAAAGAAACGTCCCACTTTTTTGCTGGTATTTCCATAGGCCAGTTTTTGAGGGTGTATAAAAGCTTAATAAAAACAATGTTTGATGTTTGTAAGCCCACTTAAGTGAGTACGAAATATCCCATTAAACAATTTCAAATTTGCCAAGCAATACTCTTTTATGGATGATATGGAAATGTTAAAGGGAAGTAATTTGATGATTGTTGATAATAAAAAGCTGCCATCTTCACAATCTGTGTTACGCTTTTTTTGTGATTTGTTTTGGTAAGGAACATATAGGGAATATTGTCTCGGACAAAATTTCGTAATTTTTGTAGATTTAATTTGTTTTTGTGGCCAAAATGCACGTTTTAAGAAAAAGGGGGCTAACTCCCTTGTGTACTGAACTTTTCAAAAACATCTTTGTTTAGACTACTGTTGACGGTCTATCTAATTATTCTTAAAACATCATTAATTTTTTCCTGTTTTGCTGTCTAGACAATCAGCATCAACATCAGAGACGATAAAATAAAATGTAAAATAATAAAACGTGTATGGTAAAACATAGAAATTATTATTAGAGATATACTAGAATTACTTGATTTTGATTCCGAAATCAATTTAAATTTCACAGACATGGCTCTTGGCTTTTATCACGTTCCGATTAAGTACAACATAGTGAATACAATAATATATGAAACCAAGTGGAATGTCCGGAAATTTAGAAATAGTTATAAATACGACGAAAAGGTCATATCCACTGACACTCTTTTTTCAAATATAATACATTCTGTAAAGGAACAAATTCAAGAAAATAAAATAATGCAGCAATTGAATATATACACTTGCTGTAGTATTTTTTGTTGTTTTTTGGTTTTGTTTTCTTTCTTTTCGGATTGATTTCAAGGAATGAAAAATTCAATTATTTTTTATTCAACAGCTTTTCTCGTTGAGAGACAAAGCGTTACACAATGAATTGAAACATATTGTATGAAAGTACTTGCTGTTCTATTTCTTGAATTTCGTTTTGTCAAGGGTAGAAAATTGGCAACAGCTGGATAATTACAATTTATTATTTTAATATTATGAAAATGAATATAATTAAGTGATTATAATAAATATGTATATGTGTATATGTATGTATATATATATGTACAGATTATATGTATATACACATATAATGTATATATGTATGTGTGTATGTAAACGTATGTATATGTTTATAAATGTGTGTGTATATATATATTAATAAACGGGCCATTGATTATGGTTAAAAAAAAAACAACATCAGAGGACGTTTCTTTTTTTGTTCAGTATATGTAGAGTTCTAGGTTTACAAAAATAAAGGAGTTCACATCAATATAAAGCAGAGATACATAAACAACACTAAAAACAGTCTATTAAATTATTTTAGAATTATTCTATTATTAGAATTTTGTGTTTCTGGGTTTCAAGAACCTCAATGTCCAGTAAAACCTCAGCGTGATCTGAGAATGTAATGAGCTTTAAATTAACTGGTTTCATTGGTCCAATTGTTATCAGTGAACCGATCAGAATGCTTCATTCATATTTTCATTTGGTTGTTTCTATCATGACATCACATCATGCTATTATGACATCACACCTTGGTATTATGACATCACATCATGCTATTATGACATCATGTCATGCTATTATGATGCAACTCAGTGTGTTCTCAGAACTGAATGAGCCTTTTAATTGCTGTGAGAAACAGATTACTCACTCAGTAATGGGTTTCTTGAAACCAAGAACCACAAAATTCTAAAAATAAAATAATTCTATGATGTAATAGACTGTTTAAAGTGTTTATCTGACATAAATCATCGCCTTGATGATGTGAATACTGAGAGTTGAATGCAGAACGATTGTATCTTATTCTTAAGCTAAATATAGTTACAGTAGTTTTGCATTCATCCCTTGATAAATGAGTTTATTGCACTTACTGAGTTATTGCACCAAGGCACAGACCTAATAACAAATAGATAGGAAACTGTGAAATATACCTAAATTTCAGGTGGCACAGTTCAGAAATTTCACAAAATATTGCCCAACTTTAAATGCATATATAATGAAAAGTTTTAAGCACGTACATTTCAGTTATGTCAAATTTACGTCTCTTTCTAATGATGGCATTTTCCTCAATTTAACATTTTAAGCTAAAAATGAGTTTGAAGGCAAGTTTCACTACGTCAATTGCTTGGTTTTTAAGGAAAAAAACAAAAATGATGATATTTTTAACTTTAAAAACAATCTCTTATTTTGAAAATAAAAATAAATTAGTATAATCCCATATTGCTATTCATTATGAATCTTTTGAATGTATTCTCATCAAAATCAATGATTTTTTGAGAGAGGAGTTAGAAGGAAAAGTTAAGGTGTCACGTGATATTTTGGTTTCCTTTGTTATTAGGTCTGTGTCCAAGGTGACAAAATGTCCGTTTACGTTTTTCACAAATTCTTAAAAGCAATTAATAAATATACAAGAGATTAATGCAAGTTACAGACAACAAGCAGATAGTAATGAAATAAAGATTGCAATTACAATATCTGGAAATGACTTTCCGGACAGGTCAAGCAAAGTTAAAATTGTGGTCTCAAATTTGAGCACAGAATACCAAGACGCATTTCATCCATAAATGTTCGAATTCAACTGAAAAATGGTTCATTATTTTCTTTCTAAAAGTTGTATAAGCTTTAGATATTTTTTTTATAATAGATAGAGTATGGCGTTAAAATCAACCAACAAGAAGACACCATACTCTATTTGTTTTATAGCATATCCATTTCAAATTTCTGCCATACTCTACTCTAAACTTCAGATAACTGGTAGTTAGAGTGCACCAGTCATTCTGACAGGTGTTATTTTCAATTAAATTATTTACATGTGTACAAATACAAAAGAAATGTCAGCGACCATGCTACAATTACAATTATCACTTCAGAAAAGCCAAAGAACTAAAGACAAATGACCACAATTATCCTTTGCTTGGCCTGAAAATACTTTTACGATACTAACTGGGCAGTAAATCCTCCTCGACTGAAAAGAGTAAAATGTTGGAAAAAACACTTAATAAAAGACATTTAAATTGATTATTTTTGCGTCCCTCATAACGACTTGTCCAAAGCTGCATAAATATATATGTATATATTATATATACAGAACCAAACCACAACATGCTGTTCTCCAACACACAGGGAATACAAAATGGATTTTCTTTAAACTTTTCAGCATGCCATGCAATGCTTGTAAAATGTGAAAACGCGTACCTTGCATTGCAAATCATGCTTTCTTACATACAAGATTAGGCTACCCCAATATGACACATGTGCAAGAAAATCTTATCTACCCACAAGCAGCAGGGATAAACCTAAGTCTTAAGCTGTTGCACTTCAGAAACATGTTAAACAAAAGTCTAACAGTGTTCTCAGAGATATTTTTAAAAATGTCAATAGTATGCAAGAAAAATAATCAATCATGGGTTTAGATACGGAAATTCCAACCCTCGGTATAACTGTTTTGATCATCTCGACAGAACCTCGTATCAGATCAAAACAGTTAACATGATAATAATCTTATATTGTTTAAACAACAATTAAACATTTGTCATTGATTTCAAACCATGCTTTATCAACTCATGCAAGGGTGTCAAACTTATAGGATATAAAATAAACCTTCATCAATTCTCGTTTGGTCTGGACCACTGCTCAGTTTTGTACAGAGCGGAGGCTGGATAAAATCTACACGAGAACAAATAACAAAAACAGATATGCTAATAATATGGTATCGTCAACATGAATAAATGAATGATATTATTTTACTAGAATGCTGAAAAAGAAAGTATTTGTGCTTTCAAAAGTGTTGAATGTTACAAAATGAAACAAATACAAGTAACATATTTAGTTCATATAAGTGCCCTTGCTCTTATAGCAGGTGCCCCCTACATGCTTTTCAAATTGTATAAATATCAGCCACCATTTTTTGTCAGTCAGCCAAAGACAGCAGCCATAAGACTTACCATAAGTACGGTTTTCACTTTATAAAACTTACCATAAGTATGATTATAAGTTTTTTTCAATCAGTCCTGAGTCACTGTCGACAAGTGTGTTACCTGACTGTGCAAAGTAAATTTTATTCATTGGTCGATATATATTCCATAACGTAGAAATCATATTTTTCCGCAGCCATCATTTCTAAAACTAAAAATCATCAGAAGCACTTTGTCCACATAGGATCATCCACCTCCATTACTAAAACTAAAATAATCAGAGGCCATAGTATGAATACACGTATGCACCTTCGCTACTAAATCTAAGGTCATCAGCAACAATAATTAAGTCTGCATACTGCAATATTATAAGACCTACTGTACTAAAATCACCAGAGGTTAGAATCCTGCATCAATACCTTCATTGTCTGCTGCTATCAGAAACGTTATATCTTCTGTAGTATATAATGCGATTATTATTTTCATGTGTTTGTCTTGTGTCCTACTGCACATTTTACTTGAGAGTTTATTTAAACAATTTTACATCAATTGCAAAACAACTTCTTGTAACTTATATTAATCACCCTCGATCACTTTCAGAGTAGAACCAGTCCTAAGCAATGTGGATTAATTATCATGCTCGAGGATAAATAATATGGCCATTTCGAGGATCTAACCTTTCCATTTGGAGACCGATGCTCTACCACTGGACAACGCACTCAACTTATTTAAAATGTACCCAATTATCATTATCCATACTGCCTTTTGAAAAAAATCCTAAATGTATTCATAGCACTATATCTTTCTTTTCCATATTTCCCTTTGACTATTTTTGATGCCTGCACGATTAAAAACATCGAACCAATAGGTTGATCTAGAATCCAATAATCCTTCAAGCGTAAACAGAAACTGCTAGAGTTTCACACCTAAAAATCTATAACTGAAACATCCCAAAACAATCTATATTCTCCTCATTAAGCCTAGTCCCATAAAAGATGAAATTAATTGTGGATGGCAGCAATTACCATATCTGTACCACACACAAAATCAATGTTCATAGTTCCTGGCCTGCACCATATCAGAGTAGAGTAACTAGAACAGTCTCATGGCAACAGTTTAACCTATTGCAATAAAACCTCAGTAGACCAGTCTCATATCAACAGTTTGACATATATAGTCTATTACTATAAAACCTCAGTAGACCAGTCGCATGTCAACAGTTTAACATATAGTCTCATGTCAACAGTCTAACATACGGCTGTAAAACCTCAGTAGACCAGTCTCATGTCAACAGTTTAACACATATAGTCTCATGTCAACAGTTAAACATACTGCTATAAAACCTCAGTAGACCAGTCTCATGTCAACAGTTTAACACATATAGTCTCATGTCAACAGTCTAACATACTGCTATACAACCTCAGTAGACCAGTCTCATGTCAACAGTTTAACATATAGTCTCATGTCAACAGTCTAACATACTGCTATAAAACATCAGTAGACCAGTCTCATGTCAACAGTTTAACATATAGTCTCATGTCAACAGTCTAACATACTGCTATAAAACCTCAGCAGACCAGTCGCATGTCAACAGTTTAACATATAGTCTCATGTCAACAGTTTAACATATAGTCTCATGTCAACAGTCTAACATACTGCTATACAACCTCAGTAAACCAGTCTCATGTCAACAGTTTAACATATAGTCTCATGTCAACAGTCTAACATACTGCTATAAAACCTCAGCAGACCAGTCGCATGTCAACAGTTTAACATATAGTCTAATGTCAACAGTTTAACATATAGTCTCATGTCAACAGTCTAACATACTGCTATAAAACCTCAGTAGACTAGTCTCATGCCAGCAGTTTAACATACATGTACTGCTATAAAACCTCAGTAGACTAGTCTCATGTCAGCAGTTTAACCTATTGCAATAAAACATAAGTAGACTAGCCTGATGTCAACAGTTTAACATACTGCTATAAATATCAGTAGACCAGTCTCATGTCAGCAGTGTAACTTATTGCAATAGAATATCAACAGACAAGTCTCTTGTCAACAGTTTAATATATTGCTATAGAACTTCAGTAGACCGACCAGTTGCATGTCAACAGTTTAACATAGTGAGCTTTAAAATATCAGTAGACCAGTCTCAAGTCAACACTTTAACATATTGTTCTTAAACATCAGTAGACCAGTCTCATGTCAACATTATTTTAACCAACTTCTGTAAAAGCATGGTTCACCACATCAATTCCACTAACCAGTATTGGAGAATTATATTTAAAAAAAAAGCCATAACATTTAACATATTTAATGATTCCAATTTTGTCTTTTGGTTGTTCATTATAAAATTACGATTCAATGTGTCATAACAAACTGATAACATATATAATTACCTCTTGGCAGAATATGTTTTAATGAGAAAGAAATCGCCTTTGGGGATTTCTAAATTACCTGATTTAAAACAGAGTTTCTGTAACTGGCGTTTTAATGATTTTCTTCAAACGAGATATTTCTTTTTTGTTTTGAAAATGTTGTTACAGTACTAGACAAGTGGCGCAGAACGTGTAGGATACTGGGTAGGGGTCACATTCAAAAGGTTAGCAATCAGTTTCAATTTTTTGCAAATGAACCCATTTTCCTTTTTATCATATTTTTTCCCTTTATCATACCCTCATTTTCGCTGAAAAAAATACTTGCCACAGCAGTAAACATTTAAATTACAGTTCATTCAAAGCTGTTTGAATCAGCACTTTTTAAGTCATTGCACAGCTGTTGACCAAACAAAATAATGATTATGTACAATAACTCCACTGTGATACTTAACCCTTTAACCCATTAAGCACGACTATAATAGCCTTTGTGTCCACTGTAAACCCAGGGTTTACAATGTCTGGCTGCTGATCAGTCATTTCCCCCAAAACACCCCTTTGTCACATAAATGGAATGGTCTTAATTCAAAGAAAGAACAGTCCATTATGTATACGTAGCGGGTTAAGGGTTAATCTGAAAAAAATGGATTAAAATCGGGATAAAAGTGTTGTTAATACTATGTTTTTGTTTATACATTATAACTGCAGGGTATTCAAGAATTTGAACACTTAACAGTTAGCCATAAATTCATCCAGAAATACAAATGAGATTGAGTGATGCTGACAGACAGAATTTCCAGAAATTCTTCCCATGAATTGTCTACTTGCCAACTTCATTATTCAGTTTGTATTCTATTCATCAAGTCACAGACTTGATAACTGGAACTGTGATAAAGACTGGGGCTTGATATTGAAAATCAGTCAAAGGATCTAATAAATTATTCCATGATGGATTTTCTTGAGATGAAAACTGGAACTGTCAATAAAGAGTGGGGCTTTATTTGTGATTTACAAAAGAAAATCAGTCAGCTAGCTACATTACTGTATATAAGAGCACTTCCCCTAACAGAAGCGCCCCATTCCTTAACAAGAAATCCGTGGATTCACATGTCTCGCCTAACGGGGGCTGGACTTAAAAATAAAAAGGTCATTGATGCTTAAATGAAAGTTTGTAAACATTTTAGTAACTAAAAACAATGGAGTTTGCCGTTTGCTGAGATGACATTTAAGTGCATTTGTTTAAAAACAAAATGTCATTCTATATAAAACAAGAGGCCCAAGAGGGCCTGTGGATGCTCTACTGGCTAAAATGGCTCTTATATCAAGGGTTGTCGGCATAAAATTCCCATCAGTAGTTTTTTTAAAACATTGCAGAAACAACAGGAATAGGATGGCCTTAGATCGCTCACCTGGTAATCATGGGCAATAAGTCTGCTGTGTCTAGTCTGGCATGGACATTTTTTAAGTTGTCCCTCTTTCTTCTACGAATGAAATTTCATGAAAATGGGTGTGGGATGGGGGGCGAGTTATATTAACATTCTAAACAAATATGGTAACGATCAGATAAACAAGAAATCCGTGGATTCAAATGTCTCGCCTAACGGGGGCTGGATTTAAAAATAAAAAGGACAATGATGCTTAAATGAAAGTTTGTAAACATTTTAGTAACTAAAAACAGTGGAGTTTGCCGTTTGCTGAGATGACATTTAAGTGCATTTGTTTAAAAACAAAATGTCATTCTATTAAAAACAAGAGGCCCAAGAGGGCCTGTGGATGCTCTACTGGCTAAAACGGCTCTTATATCAAGGATTGTCGACATAAAATTCCCATCAGTAGTTTTTTTTAAACCATTGCAAAAACAACAGGGATAGGATGGTCTTAGATCGCTCACCTGGTAATCATGGGCAATAAGTCTGCTGTGTCTAGTCTGGCATGGGTATTTTTTAATTTGTCCCACTTTCTTCTATGAATGAAATTTCATACTAAACAAATATGGTAAAGATCAGATAAAAAATGAAGTAGCTACAGATTTAACAAAGGAAAATACAATATAGCATTTTTCAACAAATCAAGGGCCATAACCTGCTGTTACTAATAAGATCTAGTTGGTTTTCGAACTTGTCCAAGATTTCATTGATATACTGCGCTTTGCACAACTAGTCATCATACTGAGGCTTCCTGCCAAATTTTGTAGAAATCCAACAAGCCGTTTAGGAGAAGTAGCGCTGAAAAGAAATTCTTAAATCGGCGAACTGGAACAAAAGAGCGATATGTACAACTAGAAATCTTACCGATGCTTCCTGCCAAGTTTCGTCGAAATCCAACAAGGCGTTTAGGAGGAATAGTTTAAAAGTAAAAATATCAAGGGGCCTTAACTGCATCAAAAATCAACGAACCGGAAAAACCGCAATAGGCACAACTAGAAATCCTAGCAATGCTTCCTGCTAACACAGTGTTAACATCAAAAAAACTTTAAAAAAAGTAATTAAAAAAAATAATGAAATAAAAAAAAAAGTTAAAAAAGATATTAAAAAAAAAAAAAATGAAATAAAAAATTAAGACAACAATCTATTAAAAATAAAATAATAAAGATAAAAAATTAATCAAACAAATAATTAAGAAAAAAAATTATAAAAAAGAAAATATGTATACTAAAAAAAAATAAACAAAAAAAATATACTAATAATTAAAAAAAAAAGGCAAAACATCTGGTAAAGTTTGGATCAGATGAAAAATGAAAGCCCTATCGTATTAACGAGGCAAAATATAACATGTTTAACTAAATCAAGGGCCATAACTCCGCTGTTACTGGTCCGATCTGGCTGGTTTTCGAACGTGTGCGAGCTTTTATTGATATTAACAATCCGTTAAAGTTTGGTAAAGATCGGATGAAAAATGAAGGCCCTTGGCCAGTAGAGCTAAAAATCATCAGCTCCAAAAAGTAGGTCAAGGTCATAGATGAAATCCATGCATCCAAAAAGATGCACTACCCAAGACACAACTTTGTTAAAATAGAATATGTATTCTTCCAAAGATTAAGCTATAAATTAGGTTTAAAACATCTAGTGCATACTTAAAGTTCATGAGAAAGTGATGTAAATGTAACAATTAAAGTTATCTGCCCTTTTCTTGGATGGTGAAGGTCACATCCACATTTGCTTTGTCACGTTGCAATGTTGCAATCAAGATACAACTATAAGCAAAGTTTGAAAGGTCTTAGTCAATACAGTTTGTGAAAAAGTGACCTAAACGCCAAAGTTGAAGGTAAAAATTATAAGGTTATCTGCCCTTGCTTAGAGGGTCAAGGTCACTTCCACATTTGCTTTGTCACGGTGCGATGTACCACTCAAGATACAACTATAAGCAAAGTTTTAAAGGTCTAGTGCATACAGTTTGTGAAAAAGTGACCTAAATGCAAAAGTTGAACCTAAAAATTATTAAGTTATCTGCAATTTGCTTGGAGGGACAAGGTCACTTCCACATTTGCTTTGTCATGTTGCTATGTACCACCCAAGATACAACTATAAGCAAAGTTTGAAAGGTCTAGTGGATACAGTTGTGAAAAAGTGACCTAAACGCAAAAGTTGAACCTAAAAATTAGTAAGTTATCTGCCCTTTGCTTGGAGGGTCAAGGTCACTTCCACATTTGCTTTGTCACGTTGCCATGTACCACCCAAGATACAACTTTAAGCAAAGTTTGAAAGGTCTAGTGCATACAGTTTGTGAAAAAGTGACCTAAACGCAAAAGTTGAACCTAAAAATTAGTAAGTTATCTGCCCTTTGCTTAGAGGGTCAAGGTCACTTCCACATTTGCTTTGTCACGTTGCGATGTACCACCCATGATACAACTATAAGCAAAGTTTGAAAGGTCTAGTGCATAAAGTTTGTGAGAAAATGACCTAAACGCAAAACTTGAATGTTGACGCCGCCGCCGTCGGAAAAGCAACACCTATGTCTCTTTTTTTCTTCAAAAAGGCGAGACAAAAATGGTAATACAAAAAATCTTCAAAATATCCAAAATTCAATACATTTTTGATCTTTTGAATACTGTATACTGGTTGGGAGGCACTTTCTGTCACTTATGTAAACATAAACTATCTTTTCAGACAAATCTATGTAACCTGACAATGTTTACTGTACTTCTATTAGGTTTCCTCTTCCTGGAAATTTGGCATGAAAGAATTTTGTTTTACATAAATTATCGAAGTGGCACGTGACCTTTTTATAAATACTTGAACTGAGAAACTCAGTTTCCGTCATGGTTTTTACTGAGAGATAGGTTCAACTAGGTCATCATACAGTAACATTTTATGAATTAAAAACATGTTTGCAAGTCTATTCAACAATTTCAAAATTGTAGGTTTGCATTGTTCCATCATTCAGCTCGATCGCTATAACAATGCGCCTGGTAATGTCAATATAATATTTTCCATGACGTGAATTTACACCATATTTACACCTCTCTTTGGTCAAACTATATTATCAACTGCGTCGGCTGAAGCCTGATAAAAATATGACATCATAACAGTGTTATTTCTTTAATAATTTATTATGTGGCAGTATGTGCAAGCATCCCCAATGCCATATATGTAAGGAAGTTACCATAATTTTCGGAGAAATCTGTTTTGTTTTTGTACTGCTTAGCTACTTTTTGGTTGTTTCTTCTGTTTCCAATCTTCAGTGCTAAACGTATGTCAACTAACATCGCGCAAGTAATTTGCAATGTAAATACAGTTTTTAAATGAGAATGACAAAAACTGGCCCCTAACCAGTAACTGTTATAAAAAAATTGTAAATTTTATTAGTGCATCCCCTTTGCATTTTGCATATCGCCATGCGCTACTATTAGAGAAAAATGCTATCTTCTTTTCTTGATTTAAACATGTACATCATATACATAGCCATTCAAACAGTCTGGTTTATTGACAAAAATAAATATTGACCTTAATAAAACATGTTCAGTGGAATGGATCCCCAATCCAATATTGTTGTTCTAGTTAGAAATAATAGGCAGGCGGCAGTTACACTTAATATGATATTGTTGGAAATTTGATAAGGTAAAGCATGTTTCTCTCTGAAGGAAAATCAATCCTGGAAACAAGCCTTTTGAATAATGATTACAGTAATAAAACAACTGAAGTTTCCTCTAATGTTCACCTAGCTGTAAAGGCTTGACTGTTTTTTCCCAACTGTGGCTGAAATTTTTCCCAATCAGAAGCAGCAGTCTCTTAATATTTGAGAAAAAAGTTTTAGAATTTTACGGGCATTCCCGAAGACGGCAACTATGCAACAATGTTGTGATTTCAGACTGTTAGTCGGTTTATCCCATAAATGGTAAGAATCGTAACAGATTTGTATTAAGTTATTGTCTGAAAGTACAACTGAACTATTTCATGTCATAATAGGGATTGATTGACAGCATGTTCTAAGCTAAAGAAGCTGTTCTTGATTTGTAATTTCCGGACAATATTGCAGGGCGTTTTTGTCTGTTTAGTCAGTTCTGACTGAGAAGTCAGCAATTGTAATATAGCATGGATGAAACTATAACTAAAGCATATAGTACTGAATTTGTCACATTTACTGTAATAATTGATGAAATCTTACATCTTTCCCAAAATGAGAAATAAGCGCTTTTTTCATCCCCAAAATGGACAGTCCTGGGCCTCTTCCCAATTCTGTAGGGAAACAACTTGGCAGTATAGCTAGCTAGCCATGTAGCCATGTTAAGCACAGCTGTCTTCAAAAAAAATAACAACCAAAACTAGAAAATGTGTCTAAAGGACCCGAATGCCCCGCTAAAGGGTTATCAGTTGAAGTAACAAAATGTAAAGTGTATTATTAAAAGGCAAGTTATATGGACCTGATTTGGGTGGGAACATAATGGTGCCATATAGATGCAAGTCTGTATGATGTTTGATTGACTGATTGGATTTTATAGTCGCACCAACAGCTAAGGTCATATGGCGACTTTCCAGCTTCCATTGGTGGAGGAAGACCCCAGGTGCCCCTCCGGGCAATTTTCGTGCACGGGCGGGCACCTGGGTAGAACCACCGACGTTCCGCAAGCGTATGATGTTTGAATACTATAAGGCTTTTGGTATGTGAGTAATTGACTTAATAAACAAGAGGGCCAAGATGGCCCTAAATAGATCACCTAAATAGGCCCATTATCGAACTTCTTCGAAATCTTATGGTCTTATATACATTCTGTGCAAATTTGGTTAAGATTGTTCAAGAAATGTGGCCTCTGTTGTGTTAACAACATTGATATAAAGACACTGACAAAGTTTCGTAAAGATCAAATACAAAATGAAGGTGCTAAAGTGTAACCCCTGGGGCAGGGCCAAATGTAATATATGAGAGCTGTGTGCCTTGTGGTTTCAGAGAAGACGATTGTTTGTTTCCCTATACAACTCTTTACGTAAAACATGTGACCCCTGCGGCAGGGCTAAATGTGACCCCAGGGTCACCATTTAAATAAACTTGATAAAGGACCATAAGCTCATAGTAAATGCAAAATATGAAACCTCTGGCTCTTGTAGTTTCAGAGAAGAAGATTTTTTACTTTTTTTACTATATAAATCTATGTAAAACTGTGACGCCCGGGACGGGGCCAAATTTGACCCCAGGGTCACAATTTGAACAAACTTGGTAGAGGACCATAAGCTTATAGCAAATGCAAAATATTAAATCTCTGGCTCTTGTAGTTTCAGAGTAGCAGATTTATAAAAGTTTTTCTCCCCGTGTGGTTGCCGGGGTAGATTAGAACCACTGCAAATCCCGCTAGAGGCAGAGGGGTAGGACCACCCCCACCCCCCCACCCACCCCCTCACCCCCAATCCCACCCCCACTTCATGTTCATTTTGTCATTTTTTTTTATCATGCTCATTCAAGGTTTTCTTCATGACACCACATATGCAAATGTGGAAACATGGCTCCATTGTAAATAGAGTTTCTACAATAGAATTTGCAGCAACTCTGCAGTTCTGCAGGTAAGAATGTTCTAGGCCCATTCTCCATATTTTATCTAGATGTAAATGGAGGATGAGCCTGGCATGTTCGTCCCTGTTTGGCGCCATATAACCTTTCTTGTGCCCCAATTCAATTAAAAGTTTTTCCCTATACAAGTCTATGTAAAACATGTGACCTTTGGGGCGGGGCCAAATGTGACCCAAGGGTCACCATTTAAACAAACTTGGTATAGGACCATAAGCTTAAAGTACATGCAAAATATTAAACCTCTGGCTCTTGTAGTTTCAGAGAAGAAGATTTTAATCCCCCGGGTCAGCATTTGAACAAAATTGGAAGAGGACCATTAGCTGATGCTACTTGTAATATATGAGAGCTCTGTGCCTTGTGGTTTCAGAAATGATGATTTTTTTATGTTTTTTCCTATATAAGTCTATGAAAAACATGCAAAAACGTAATATACGAACTTTGGACCGCCAGGGCAGGGCCATTTTTGAACACGGGGACTTTATTTGTACAAACTTGATAGTCTAGGCATTGGCGATCATTTTAAAAGAAAAACTGTCTAAATCTGTCCAGCGGTTCTTGAGAAGAAGATTTTTTAAGGTTTCGACCATATATGGTAATGGCGACCATCTTGGATGTTACGCTGATCTAATTTTAACAAATCTAAAAACCATTCATCTAAGAATCATCCATGTGAAGTTTGGTCAAAATTGGCCAAGTGGTTTATGAGGAGAAGTCGTTTGAAGCAAAAGTTAATGATGACGGATGATGGACGAAGTGTGATCCCAATATATCTTCGGCTCAGGTGATCTAAAAACGTCAATGTAAAATATCAATGTAAATTAACAAAGTATAAAAAGTAGGTCAAGGTCATTTATATTGACCTGATTTCGGTAGGAACATATTGCTGTCATATAGATGTAAGTGTGTATGAAGTTGAAAAGCTGTAATGCTTCTGGTATCAGAGTAATGGACATAATAAAAAACTTTAATGTAAAACTTTAATGCAAATTAACAAAGTGTAAAAGGTAAGTCAAGGTCATTTATATTGACCAGATTTGGGTAGGAACATATTGCTGTCATACAGATGTAAGTGTGTATGAAGTTTGGAAACTGTATGGCTTTTGGTATCTGAGAAATTGAGTCAATAAAAAACTTGAATGTAAATTAACAAAGTGCCAAAGGTAGGTCAAGGTAATTCATATTGACCCACTTTTCATATCGCTGTCATGTAGTTATCAACATTTGTAAAGTTTGAAAGCTCTAAGGCATCTGGTGTTGGAGAAATGGACTTAACAAAAAACTTTGATGTAAAAATCTTGAATGAAAAACGTTGATGTAAATTAACAAAGTGTAAAAAGTAGGTCAAGGTCATTTATATTGACGTGATTTGGGTAGGAACATACTGCTGTTATACAGATGTAAGTGTGTATGAAGTTGGCTTTTGGTATCTGAGAATTTGACTTAATAAAAAACTTGAATGTAAAAACGGGACGTACGGACAAGACATACATCTGGAGGGACAAGGGTAACACTATATGCCCGCACCACTTTCATGGTGGGGCATAATTATGTAGGGGCAAGGTAGAAAATGATGTTTGCAGACAATACTTACCCTCTTTATTTCTCAATATTGTTACATTTTGGATATATTTATATAAGAAAGATTATATAATATGTAAGATGTTCACCCTTATCTATAAGAGAGACTCATAGCGCTTGGCACAGGTGGCATTGGCTATTTACTTACTGTACGTTAGCCAATATTTATTTTCCACACCTCGTTTGCATATTTACACCCGCAATTTTGTTGCAATTAAAATTCTGTATGTTTTTAGAAACAAAACCATTCAGGGCACTGGAAATAATAAACTAGAAAGCCGAAATGTTAACAAGTATAACCGCCTGGTTCAGACAGTGTGAAAAAGACCACGATCAACATCCTTTAAGAGGAACACCCTGGATCCATTCCAGAGTAATATAATATTACAGAACAAAGTAAAGCGAAAAATAATAATTCTATAACATGCTTACCTGTAGGGACAGCCACAGATATTGTGACGGTAAATGTTAACTCATGTCCCTCTAAATCATGCTTCCCACTCTTTGTCTTCCTTTTAGACTTCACCTCCAACATTACCTCCCCGCTGCCCTTTGGTTCACCTTCTGAGCTTCTGGAACGACTTTCTGAAGATTTACCCTCTGTTGATTCCGGTCTAGACTTGTGTTCTGGTGAAGTAGACTGTCTGCCATCATTACCCTCGCCAGCTTTATTAGATGTCCTTGAACTTGACCTCGAATTTGGTGCACTTGGTGACCTCGTCTTCTCTTGTTCCTCCGTATCTGCCTTAATCTTAGCCTCTCCATCAGAATCTGCTGCGGGTTTAACAGATTGATCTAAGTCTGGTTGTTGAATTTCATCAGAGGTTGGGGCTCCATCCTTGGGGTCAGAATTAGACGCAAGGGCATCCTCATTACTGCCCCGCACACTCTCTGAAGACATAGCAAGAGTGTGCTTTACATGTGATCTGAAAATAGCAACATCACTGCCATTAAAATAAATGTTTGGAATGAACACCAGGATATGCAGAAATATTTTGGAACTACCAATGACAGTTATGGAAACAAGAGGCAAATACTGTTTTTATATTTTTAAAGTAGCTATCCCGCCAACAGCCACATTTTACAAAATATCTATATAGATACAATATAAATGTCTTAATCCAGCCAGACCAAACCCCAAAACTGAAGAGTCAAAGAGTTACCAATTCATAATTCATTTACCTGTATTCAGTCACGGGTATTTTAAGAACCCTTGAATAAACCTTTACTTATAGTCAGCACAAATACATTATTATATGATCTGAACACATGGATAGAGTTTTGATAAACGGTTTTATAGTGTAATTTACCGTTATTTGGCGGGTTAGTTTCTTTAATAGAATATACACTCAGTAAATTTGAAAAAGCAACACTTGGTATTTTTTGAATTTCTAGACAGGATTTGAAGCCCTAATGCAAAATGTGTTTTAAGTGAAGGAAGTAGAGCAAATCTTATGCAATTGTTTATCGGCATATGTTAACCTTTGGGACAAAGAGATTAATTTTGTGTACTAACATAAAATACAATCTTGACTTGAACTAAAAAACAGCGAACTGAAAAATAATCGAATATCAAACGTTGCGTTTTTAAATGTAATGTGCCTAAATGCATATAGGCCTATTTAGGCATATAGGCCTACGCGAAGTATCAATTATAATATTTCTTAAAAGCAACATGATCTTGATTTAAAATACATGAATCCTAGTGGGCATGTTGTGAGCTCATAATGAAAACATGATTAGGTGTCATGCAGATCACAATGTACCTACACAGCGGCCTACACAGCGGCCTGGGTAGCTTGGTGGATAAGGCGTTGGGCTTTACAGCCTCAGATCTCTACCCCAAGTGGGTTTGCTCCTTGGCAGAGACAAGTCTGAGGGGAAGTTCTAGCTTCATCGCATCTACCTCTAAGGTTGCTGTCCTCTAATATAACCTTATAAGATTTGTTATCGGGACGTAAAAGCCCATTTCATTCATTTGAACCTTCAAAGCTAGCATTATTTCTGACTACCTACTGAGCTATAAATCAGCCTAAGCTATAGGACTTATGGCATTATGGAAATATTGACGCACATTATATTATATATTATAAATTATATTTTCATAATCTTGGCTAGACCTAAAATATGAACTTGAAATTTCTGAAATATGACATTTTTAATGTTAATCTCTGGTCTGAAGATCAGCTATATAGGTGATCTGATGTTTGATGCTCTACCACTGGCATATATGGACCGACCATAACTCCAGTTATTTTCTTTATCCCAGGAGTCGGCACAGTTAATGCATTACTTTTTTTTATGCTACTAATGATATGTAAAAGATTGTTACAGTCACTAACAGAGCATCTACTATTCTATATTGATAGGAACACCAATACTGCTCAAGAATATTTAAAAAGATGTTGACTGTTGTGGAAAGGAAGTCCGTTTAGTTAAACAACTAATTTATTGTGTATTTTTCATAACTTGGATGAAACCAATATCATTCATAAAAGCAATCACTTACATGTGTTATTTGTATCGAGGTTCTGTTTTTTTAAATAATTAATCCGTTTCAACTAAAAGTCCCGTTTCTCCACAAAACTTGGGAAACTGACCTAAGGACATCCCAACAGGAAGTAAACACACACTTTTGGTTAATATAGTTCTCGTAAGTTTTGTAAATATTTATTATGCCCTTATACATTTTATGCAATGAGCATTCTTTTTAGATTAAACATATTTATCATTAAATGTTTTACAAACGGATGTCAATAAGTTTGGTTTAACTAATCAATATGAAAATAAACCCTCGCGTAAGAATATTGTTAGGTCCGTTGCTACAACAATTTTATTTTATGTTTTGAGTTATCTCCCTTAGACAAGCACAGTGAGGCCATGCGCAGGGTATATTAATTTAATTTAGTGAAACAAATTATAGGTCAGAGCTGAAGATAACTTTTTGCAAGGAGTATTTACTCCTCACATTCAAAATAGATACTTCTTACTTCTCTGATCTAATTCATGCTTTCAAAATGGATCTGAATTATACTGGCTAATAAATATAAATTTTAAAAGAAAGCAAATTGAAACAAACTAGGCCTAACGTGCCAACTAACGGCACAATTACACTTAGTCTTTGTTCAGGTCGTATAATAATGCATGTGTGCCGATTAAATGTACGGATTTATTTGCAGGTTCTTAAAGTGACACACATTAATCTTGACTTTTATATCATGATGTGTTCACATGATACACCATCATGCAAAGGTACACATTTGCCGTCAACAGCAAATACATTACATAATGGAAAAATATGCCTACTACATTGTAGACAGCAAATATTTGTCTCCAGTGACAATAAATAATGCGATCTCTAACTGCGAGTCATTACGTTACTGTAGGGAAACTATAGTATAACAAGTCAAGCCTTTATAAATAACTTATCAACCTTCAAAATTGTCTTTTACATCAAGTAAGCGATTTATTAATTTTGTATCACTCCAACTTTAAAACTGATTTCAAATAATTAAATTAAAAAATTGAAATTTAAGATTTCTTTATTATTCTACCAAATTTTTTAAATTATATAGACCTAATTGGTCACAGACATATTAATAAATAAATTAATATTTGTTATTAGGTCTGGGAATTGGTGCAATATAATCCATAGTTAGTATTTGAAAACAATTTGATTTTTTAAACTATTCTTATAATTATTATTAATGATTGCAAATATTCAAGTTATGTAGAAAAACTACTTTAAGGGGATGCCTTGAGTTTTAAACAAATAAATATTGCTGTGTGTCCTCAGGGCCTTTTTACCCTTCTTTGTAGACGCCGATATATGGCGTGATATACGGCGTCTTCCCCAAGCAAAAAACTTCATTTTTACCCCCAAAATAACCTTAAAAATTTCCCTCTTTCAGAATAATTCCCCATTCAAAATGTTGTTCGTTGTAAACATCTATTTATAACCGCATTTTGTACCGATTTATAACCGCATAGAGTTCTTCTCTTCTTTAAATGTTTGTGCAAGTAAATTTATATGTAAGAAAGGTAGATATAACCTTTCTACCAACAATTTATAACAACATAATTTTCCCCCAAAACTTGAAAAATCACGTTTTTTCCCCCCACAAAAGGGCTAGAGCGCCTTCCCCAATTTCGGGAAAAAGGCCACGGTCCCTTTAAAATATCCAAAATTAAAATAAAACTAAAATATGTGTAAAATGAAATTTGAGATGGTAACTCATAATTTGAAGCTCCAGTTTTAAGATTTGGCCAAATCTGGTAGCTGGATTAAAGCCATTTATATTGTGTCTATAGAGTTTGGATTCTCAAAATATATATGCAAGTTGTAGATCTATATATACCATTGACACGGGTCAAGGTCGCCATGACCTCATTTGGACATGCAATGACTGCAGAAGTCTACAAGATCCACGCATAATGAAACTTCATCTTTTGAATAGTTGAGGAACCCGATTACTTTCAGTAGGTCAAAGGTCAGGGTCACCATGACCTCATATGGACAGTCAGTCTGTGCATTAACCTGGTTATTACAGGAACGTGTATGAAACGTTCCTGGTTATTATAAAACTTGCTCATAAAACTGCATTGGTACAATGCCTTTGATGCGAGTAGGAACCCTGTTGTTTGTCAAAGGTCAAGGTCACCATTTAATTTACCTCATATTGATATGAATTCTGCGCAATAACTCCAGCATTATAAGTCCCAGGATCATGAAGTATATAGTGTTTGTACATTGCCGTTGATCAAAGGTTCTTCTACATACAATTTCATACAAATGAACAAACAGAATATTGTAGAACTTGGACAATGTGAAACAGTATTATATGTTTATATACACAAGAGGGGGTACGCCTCACTACATTTAAGTACAGCACTTTCGTGGACGAGGGGTTAACAACGTTGCATTGTAAACCTTCTCGCCTCTCACTATCCTACTGGGAGCTCAACTTGTAAATGAGAAAGTGTCGATTCTTACGGATGGTGGGAGGTATACATTACTGGTTCTACCCAGGAATAAGTTGGTGGTCTGCCTCCACCACAAACAATTGACCGTTATACATAGCCTAAAATGTGCTGAAAAAAAGAAAGAGATTAAACACCAAACAACCAAACCTCTAAAAGGCAAATACATTTCGTCTTATTTATGTGAATCCGCTATCGTAACTGTATGTAACTGTACGCTATGATTGTAGTTATTTGACAGAAATGAGAGATATCCGAAACCTTGATTAGTGAGAATCTTAGTCCAGAGATGGGCTACCGAAACCAGTGTATAGGACTTGGCTAGGTGGCAGTCTACTCTAAGGCATCTGCTCTTTAGCTAGGCATTGTTGTCGTTGTTGGTATCCAAGGGCAATTAGTTTGAATATGCTCACACACTAAAAAGGGAGACAATTTATACAGACAGTTCTTGTGTTTTAACGATGGTTATTTTAACTTGTATTGAACCTATTATAAGGTAAAGTTCTTTATGAAAAGTAAATTTGAACAAACTTTGTACAGGATCATAGGCTTATGGTACATGCACAATAGTGCACCTCTTTCCTTATAGTTTCAGAGAAAATGATTGTTTAAAAGATTTTCTTGACTCTGACCCTATGTAAACTCAGTGACCCACAGGGCTGGACCAAATTTGACTGCAGGGTCACCATTTGAACAAACTTGGTACAGAACCTTAGCTAAGATTATGTGGTTTCAGAGAAAGAAATTTTTCAATGTTTTTTCATTATTTACTAGTAAGCTTATGTAAAATCCCTATTTACAAACTTTAGATCCCTGTGTCGCAGACATTTTTGACCCCAGGTTCTTCTTTGAACAGACTTGATAGTTTAGTACCTAGCAATCAATTCTAAATTGAATTGTTTGAATATACTTTGCAGTTCAAGAGAAGATTTTTTAAGGTTGTGGCTATTTTTAATAATATCGACTATTTCGGGCCTGATTGAACTTATACAAGGGTAGCAAACTACATCATGCGCACGCGCAAAAAAACAGATCCGTTTACATACACAGAAGCTCGATTCGGGAGCTGGTAAGTGGATTTTTACCAAGATCTATGAAACATTTGGTTAATTGACAATGCCTACATGCCCATGGATGAAAAAGATTTTATTTAACCTTAAATAAGCTGTAAACTCCCAGTCATTTGTCAGTTTACTTCGACACAATCTCATTTCAAAGCCAGGTACCGTTTACATTTTGGTGGAAATGCGATTGTATCGAGTAAAATAAAAAACGGTTGGGAGTTTACAGCTTATTGAAGGTTTAATAAAAGCCTGCTGATCCATGCGATACGGTGGGTATTGTCAATTTACCAAATGTTTTGTAAATCTTAATAAAAATCCACTTACCTGCTACCGAATCGAGCTTCCGTGTATGTAAACGGATCTGTTTTGACGCGTGCACGTGACGTAGGTTGCTACCCTTGTATAGTCTTCTGTAAGGAACTCTTCAGATCAGAAGAATCTAAACCATTGTTTTGGTCCAGCAGTGTTAATCGGGAAAGTGATGCCAACAGACACTGATGCCAACATATAAAATCGCTTTTACATAAGCCCTGGTGACCTATAAGTGTAACACTGATCTCCGAGATACTGGCCTGATTCTTGCCTGCGATACATCGATGCTTGTTTGTATGAATTTTCCTGAAATTCGCTTTACTATTTTTTAAATTATTGCCGAGACATTTTGACTTATTTGACCTTTAACCTCCAAGGGTGACCTCGACCTGTGAGGTACAGGTCTAATTCTTGCAAGCAAAACATCTTCTCATTGTTAACATTTGTATAAAATTTCATGAAATCTCTTCAACTTTCAAAGTTATGGCTGAGACAAACTTGTTTCAGACAGATAGACCAACGTAGTATCTTCTCACCAGCAGGACTGCAGAATTGCAGGTTGGTCATTGTTTTCTGTCGCCATCTAAGTGACCTACCATTGATATTGAAGCATAGTATTTTTTCATGCAAAATGTTCTGTAATAATGTCTTAGAAATTGAGCTAAACATTCTCGGATCAGTTAACCATAATTTAGATCCTAAATAATCTTTTTTATTACATGTATTTTGTTAAATTCTAACAAGAGGTCAATGACCTTGAAGCTCTACTGATTGATTTTGATTTCAGGAAGTAGTCGCTACAAACTGGTTTTTTCAAAATCTATTTTTAGCCGTGGTGGCCATCTTGAATTTCCGGCCGACCTGAAATTTTGCTAGGATCAATAAGACATCAAGAGCAACAATCCTGTGAAGTTTCATGAAAATCCGTAAAGTAGTTTCAGAGGAGTAGTCGCTACAAGTTTTCATTATATAACTCTATGTAAACAAAGATGGCCACTGACAGCCATGTTTAACATTGAATCAAAATAATGTTCGACTCGGATAACCATCATGTCATGCTGATAATTTTAGAAAAAGTCATATATCAATATCTCTTATAGTTTTCAAGAAGTAGTCGCTACAAACTTATTTTTTAAAAATCTATTTTTAGCCATGGCGGCCATCTTGAACTTCCGGCCGACCTGAAATTTTGCTAAGATCAATAAGACATCAACAACAACATTCGTGTGAAGTTTCATGAAAATCCGTCAAGTATTTTCAGAGGAGTAGTCGCTACAAGTTATCATTATATAACTCTATGTAAACAAAGATGGCCACTGGCAGCCATGTTTAACGTCGAATCAAAATAATGTTCGACTCGGATAACCATCATGTCATGCTGATAATTTTAGAAAAAGTCCCATATCAATATCTCTTATAGTTTTCAAGAAGTAGTCGCTACAAACTTATTTTTTAAAAATCTATTTTTAGCCGTGGCGGCCATCTTGAATTTCCGGCCAACCTGAAATTTTGCTAGGATCAATTAGACATCAAGAGCAACATTCCTGTGAAGTTTCATGAAAATCCGTCAAGTAGTTTCAGAGGAGTAGTCGCTACAAGTTTTCATTATATAACTCTATGTAAACAAAGATGGCCACTGACAGCCATGTTTAACATTGAATCAAAATAATGTTCGACTCGGATAACCATCATGTCATGCTGATCATTTTAGAAAAAGTCCCATATCAATATCTCTTATAGTTTTCAAGAAGTAGTCGCTACAAACTTATTTTTTAAAAATCTATTTTTAGCTGTGGCGGCCATCTTGAATTTCCGGCCGACCTGAAATTTTGCTAGGATTAATTAGACATCAAGAGCAACATTCCTGTGAAGTTTCATGAAAATCCGTCAAGTCGTTTCAGAGGAGTAGTCGCTACAAGTTTTCATTATATAACTCTATGTAAACAAAGATGGCCGCTGGCAGCCATGTTTAACGTCGAATCAAAACGATTTTCGACAAGGACCAACATCATGTCATGCTGATCATTTTAGAAAAAGTCCCATAGCAATATCCCTTAGAGTTTTCAAGAAGTAGTCGCTACAAACTTGTTTTTTAAAAACCTATTTTTAGATTTGGCGGCCATCTTGGATTTCACATCTACATGAATATTTGCTAGGATCAACTAGACTTCATGGGCAACATTTCTGTATAGTTTCATGAAAATCTATTCAGTAGTTTCAGAGGAGTAGTCGCTACAAAAAAAAGCTAACGGACGGACGGACGACGGACGCCGCACCACGGCATAAGCTCTGCTGATCTCTGATCAGTAGAGCTAAAAATGTTTCATGTGCATGTTTCTAATATTGATCTTAACCCTTAACTCACTACATATATATAATGAACTGTTTTTTCTTTGAATTACTACAATTCCATCTATGTGACAAAGGGGTGTTTTGGTGAAAATGACTGATCAGCAGTCAGACATTGTAAACAAGTTACTCGCAGGCTGATCTGGGTTTACAATGGACACAAAGGCTATTATAGTCGTGCTTAGCAGGTTGAGGGTTAACCAAGTTTGTGTTTTTGGTCTGCTTCCAATATTCAAGGAGGATGTGACTTGAATCTAGGTAATAACCCCACAATAAAAGGTTGTACTTCTAGATGCACAACAATGTGAAGTGAATGACTGTTTTTAGGATATGTGCTCTTCTTCTTTAACTTAAAATCAGATTTTCAAGAAACTTCCCAGAAATATTGTGGCAGATGTCCAGTTTATTTACATCATGGGCAACCAGACTGGTCTGTGACAACTCGCAAATGGGCAACCCGACGGTCTGTGACAACTCGCAAATGGGCAACCCGACGGTCTGCGACAACTCACAAATGGGCAACCAGACTGGTCTGCGACAGCTCGCAAATGAACAACCAGAATGGTCCGAGACAACACGCAAATGGGCAACTCGCAAATGAACAAATCGACGGTCTGCGACAACTCGCAAATGGGCAACCCGACGGTCTGCGTCAACTCGCAAATGGGCAACCAGACTGGTCTGTGACAGCTTGCAAATGAACAACCAGAATGGTCTGAGACAACACGCAAATGGGCAACTCGGAAATTGGCAACCAGAATGGTCTGAGATAACTTGCAAATGGGCAGATGGTCTGAGACAACTCGCAAATGGGCAACCAGACTGGTCTGAGAGAACTCGCAAATGGACAATCAGACTGGTCTGAGACAACTCGCAAATGGACAACCAGACTGGTTTGAGACAACTCGCAAATGGGCTGAGACAACTCGCAAATTGGCAACCAGACTGGTCTGAGACAACTCGCAAATGGACAACCAGACTGGTCTGAGACAACTCGCAAATGGGCTGAGACAACTCGCAAATTGGCAACCAGACTGGTTTGAGACAACTCGCAAATGGGCTGAGACAACTCGCAAATTGGCAACCAGACTGGTCTGAGACAACTTTCAAATGGGCGGACTGATCTGAGACAACTTGCAAATGGGCAACCAGACTGGTTTGAGAAAATTCCTAAATAGGCAACTAGACTGGTCCGAGACAACTCGCAAACAGACAACCAGACTGGTCTGAGACAACTCGCACATGGACAACCAGACTGGTCTGAGACAACTCGCAAATGGACAACCAGACTGGTCTGAGACAACTCGCAAATGGACAACCAGACTGGTCCGAGACAACTCGCAAATGGGCTGAGACAACTCGCAAACAGACAACCAGACTGGTCTGAGACAACTCGCAAATGAGCAACTAGACTGGTCTGAGACAAGAGTTCCATCTAAGACAACATACAAAACCTTGTTTACCACTGCTTAAGATGAAAGAACAGATTGCTTTTTTAATCTTTTATATTATTATAAATAGATGATCACCTGTAGATTTCGAGACTTAATTCTCATTATTAATAATAATCCCTATATCGTTTTCTTTTAAGTGTATAAAATATACAATTACATGTATGTGCACAATAAAACAACAGTTTACTGTGCTTGTTGCATGTGCGTGCATGTGTGTGTTCCTAAGGTTAATAGTCGTGTTGCCCTTAGGGCACAATAGAATCTTGACCATTGTCATTAACCAATTTTTTTTTGGACACATTTGAACTGGTAACTAAGGAAAAAAATAAAGCTGCTCATTCTTCATAATTTTATTTTCTGTTTTAAAACAGATGTCTATCACACACACCGCCTGCTACATTCATCTGGAAGCTTCTGTGCTAAAACGTGTAAAATGGATATTTACAGCTTAAGATTACACATTTTTATCACACAAATACTTGTTTAAATGAACGTTTACAATACATTTTAAAAGGAAAATACTAAACCACCAGGGGTTAGTCTTTTACTTATACAGAATATTTTATTCGAGGATCCACAAAAGAGTTTGCATAAATTTGCAATTTTCGCAATCAACAACACCTATTTTGCTAACTGGTCAATGAATTCAGGACTAAATTACAGTAGAAGCTTTATGAGTGGTTACTACTGTTAGAGCAAGATTATTGTACTCTATTACTGTACTTGATTACTGTACTTGAGTGCACATGTACATGGTCAATTCTCGTACATCTTTTTTATATATGCTCAAACGATCTAGTATCATTTTTACAAAGGTTGATTGAAATGACCTGAATTGGGTTTTATAGCGCACCAGCACATATAAGGTTATATGGTGCTTAACAGGAATGAACATGCCCGGCTCATCCTCCATTTACATCAAGATAAAATATGGAGAATTGTCCTAGAACCTTCTTACTAGCAGAACTGCAGAGTTGCTGCAAATTCTATAGTAGACATGCCATTTACGATGTTTCCACGTTTGCATACGCGGTGCCATGATAAAGACCTTGAATGAGCATGATAAAAAATGACAAAATGAATATGAATGTGGGGTCCTACCCCTCTGCATGTGACAGTGTGTTTGTGGGATTGCAGTGGTTGTATTCTACCCCATACAAAGGTCAAAATGAATGCTCTTACATCAAAAGCACAATGGTCAAATGCTTTTGCATCATTTTTACAATGGTCAATTTTACAATCGCCAAATGCTCATACATGACTAAACAACTCTGTAGGATGCTAAAATTGCAAATTCATTTACCACTTCTGTAATCTCAATAAAACACCCTATCATGACCAAGTAGGTGAAAATCCCAGTTTTGAACTAAACTATAAGCAAGCTGTTACACCAAACTGTATTTTGTTGTTGAAAAAAGGCAGACTAATATAACCATATAATCTAATTTATATTTATAACATGTAATGCACTTTACAAGTAATTCACCACCAATTAGGACTTGAACATTGAATTTGATAAAAGTTTTATTGAATTTCTAAAAGCATGTTAAAAAGCTTTCGTTTTAGGTTCACGCAGTGGCTCACTGTCCTCGCTCAGCATATTTCTTTTGAAAATATTACAGTTTGGATCAAAACTGGGTACAGTCCCTAACATGGTCATTAACAGTAGTTTACAAGTTCACTTTTACAAATGTCTAAACTAAGATTGCACTTTTTTTTGTTTTATACAGATTAAATTATAAAGCACACAGTTATATACACACACTTCGTTTACTATATACATGAACATGCAATTGGTCCTGTTTAAGTAATTAACATGATTATAAAACAAATGTGTGGATTTAATGTCATAGTTCAATGAACAGACACACATACATATACACGATTTGAATCTAATGGAGTCATTTTATATGTTTAAGCATATAATTATGTTCTCATAAAGCACATCACATACATGTGTATGTCAATGTTTTATGATTCTTCATTTCAGCACTATGGATTTTATTCTTTCTTGAGTGTGTAGTTATGAAACACAGCATATCATGTGTTAATCGCCGTATTACATAAAAAGGGTCATGAGCAAATCACCATTACATGGCAAGTATCATGTGTTAATTGCCATATTACATGGCCAGTATCATGTGTTAATCGCCTTATTACATGGTAAGTATCATGTGTTAATCACCATATTACATGGCCAGTATCATGTGTTTATCGCCATATTACATGGCTAGTATCATGTGTTAAATGCCATATTACATGGCAATTATCACGTGTTAATTGCCATATTACATGGCAAGTATCATGTGTTAATCGCCATATTACACGGCAAGTATCATGTGTTAATCACCATATTACATGGCAAGTATCATGTGTTAATCGCCATATTACATGGCAAGCACCATGTGTTAATCACCATATTACATGGCCATATCATGTGTTTATCATCTTATTACATGGCAAGGGAAGTTCAGGCAAAGATAGGAATAGATAGACACAGAAAGAGGAAAGAATACAGTAAAAGAATAAAACATGCGATGAGAAATAAGTGTTAACAGTTGGAATAGTTTTGCCTCCACTCGGCTCAATTTCTTGGACCGGTAAAAGTTCAATATGGTCACCATTGATAATGTACAATATTATTCAACAACAACACATGGTAAGGTTACATCTGTACAGGTGGACATTATGTCCTGTAATCCCTCCAGCATGAATGTCCACGTAGGGCTAGATACACCACAAACTAAATCGGTGATCTTCAATCTTGATTTGAAGCAAGAAGAAAAACTCATGTCCAATTACCCGGCACCCCTGTATCTAGGTTTAGGGATTTCGATAAGTATAGCATAATCACAGATGACAGTATATAATAAAGTGTGAGAGTGGACCTTTGGAAACGGACGAACGCGATAATTATGAAATATTGCAGTCTCGGTTTGACTGAGACTGTTCATGAACGGTAGTGAAATATGCTTGCTACCGTTCACGCCTCCTATCCCCGGGTTGAGCAGAACTCAATATTAATAAAAAATCAATACTACAGAATTTTAACCATCCCGAAGATGGCATGCATATGGCAGTGGACATGCTATATTTAATGTCATCATTCCATGTCCAGCGGCGTATGGTCCCAGTATCTAATAAAATTCTATGCCCCGAAGAGCGAAATAAACAAAATGGAATTTAGTTGAAAGCAGCGGTTATTGAGTCTAATTGGGTTTTACGGCGTACCAACACAAAAAGGTTATATGACGCCAACAGGAATGAACAGAACATTCCAGTTCCACCCTCCATTTACATCGAAATAAAAATATTCGGAATGGACCTAAAACCTTCTCAACTGCAGAACAGCAGAGTTGCTGCAAATTCTAGTGTAGACACTTCATTTTTTGCTGGAGCTAAAATCATTGTTTTCTGCACCAGAAACAATACAGGTGTGGGGATGAAGACCTTTAATGAACATGACAAAAAATTAACAGGAATTGGTGGGGATTTTACCCCTCTGCTGGAATTAGCAGTGGCCCTATAATTGCTTGGTCACCCCTATATAAGAATGGTCATTCTGCATTTCAGTTTTACAAATTGGCAGTTTATACTGTCCCATGTCTGCAAGAGAGTGGTAGGTCCCTTATTATTTCACATACACTTAAGTAAATACTTCTTACAGGCATGGGATGATATTAATATAGTATAATATGCCACTACAAATTTATTTTGGAATCTAATTTTCCGAATAGTTTTATATCAAAACAGTTTGTTAGTGTACATAAATCGACAGAAAAAAGTTCATGGTTTCAAATAAATATAAATCTAACAAGTAACACTTTTTACAAATAAATATTGTTCAAGTATTTTACGCCGAATAGTAATTTACAAGGTGCTATCACATAATTTCTCATTTATACACAGATCGTATATTCCATAAAATTACCATTCCAATATATACCAGTCAACACATGATGGAAATATTGTTTCCATCGCAGAGACAGAAACTTTCAAACATATTGTTTACAATTATTAATTGTTACTGCTCATAGCACATCACGATTTCATTACAAATTCTTCATTATATAACTGGAAAACTGTTCATTTGTATTCATACATAATCACATAGCTCAGCTATGAAAACAACGCCCATCTCTCTAGTCATTCTAATTGGTGAAAGTAATGGTTATCTCTGTTGAAGCATCATTTATGCTGGTACCACTCCTATGCTAGTTATGTCATATTTCTAGTATACAACTTTCACATATTATAATACTTGTGACGGCATGATGGAACCATCTCATATAGCAGTAATAAATGGATTTCTACAATGTCATGCATTTTCCCACCAAATTCTCAACTATTTCAAATCCACACAAATTGACTAGCTTCAATATACCGGTAAATGTATTTTTGTTTCGACTTGTATTGGAAGTAATAACACAGTAATCCACAGTAGCACACGGTTGAATCCACAAGAAAAGTTACCTCTGTACTAATTGTGCACTTTCATTTTATCGTCTGCCGCTGTTCTGAATATTTTTTAAAATAAATTCCCAGTCTGTCTCACAAAGCAGTAATTTAAAGAACACATGGTTATTTTATACTCCTACCAGGTATTTAATTTCAAATGTCTAACCCTCAGGTAGTACTTCTATTTCAGATCTCGGTGCCCTGCAGTGGTGCCGTTCTGTTCCATTTAAACTGTTGTACCTTCCATTAAGGCAGTTTAATTTCAAATGTCGGTGCCCTCTGGTTGTGCGATTTTCAGACGTCTGTGCCCTCCGGTAAGGCAGTTTTCAGACTCATTTGCCCTCCAGTAAGGCAGTTTTCAGAATTCTGTGCCCTCCGGTAGTGCTGTTTTCAGACTTCTGTGCCCTCAGGTAGAGCTGTTTTCAGACTGGTCGTGCTGGGTTTGCTCCTACTCGGCAGTGCCACCATCTTGGCAGGGTGTGAGGTTGTTAGCGCTAGCCCCTTCATGAGACTGGCCTGGCTATTCTGACTGCCAAAGGACAGCTCCGTGCTGTTGGCGCTGCCCGTGCTACCAGAATGCTGGAATAAAAGTGGACGTAATAAGCAGAGGAAAAAGAAACGAAACATTCATGCATAAACAATACTTTACTTTTTTAATGACGTAAGGGGGCTGGATTGTCAGATTCCTCTCAATGCTGAGCAAAGCAATCTCAGCGAAGGTTGGGGTGTGGGTGAAGGCTGTGGGTGGAGGTGGAGGGTGTGGTGTGGGTGGAGGGTGTGGTGTGGGTGGAGGGTGTGGTGTGGGTGGAGGGTGTGGGTGGAGGGTTTAATATGAGAGAACAATCATTAAGGTACATCTGCCTATGGTTTTGTTGATAACTTTTAAAGATTATTTACAAAAAGTATAAACTGTAAAATCAAATATACGCTCAAACTTTGTCCCTCTATTAACTTATAGCTATAAACACACGGAGATGGGATGCAGTTAAGTACTTACCACTCCACTGTCCAGCGATCCACCGCTGCTACCTCGACGCATCCCCTGAACTGTAAACATAAAACATAGCGTTATATAACACCGGTCTATCAGATGTATAGCAATGGAAGATACTCACACACATGTGAAGGAAAACTGCACCGGCTCTCAAGCCCTCAAACAGTCCCTTTAAATGATGTTTTTGTAAATAAATGTGTACGTATGCTTTTTCTTTACCTTCACTTTTTTGTTTTTTTACATTTACAATATTCCCAGAACGTCAATGCAGATGAGGATGAGATCTGGAAACCATGGCAGACAATGTTAAGAAATTCAGTAAAGATGATCGGTCAATACAGACATTTTACAAAGAGATTTGGAAACCATGGCAGACAATGTTAAGAACTTAAATGAAGAGGAGTACGACCTTGACTTACAAATAATTACAAAGAGATTTGACCATTTAATTAACCTATAGTCGAGAATTTAGTGCATTCTCCAATTACCATACAAACTTTTCGCTTTTAAATTTTACAATTTTATTTAAATTCTTATTGCAGCTGAATAAAAATAAACATGTTTAAAAAATCAACATATACATAAAAATCTAATTTCTAATTTCATTTTGATTTCCTTTTAATCAACTTCATTAGTGAATATTAATATAGTTTTATTTCAATTTAAAGAATCACGCTGATAAATATTTTACTGATAACATTTAGTGCATTCAAACCTTAGTGAGCTAGCACTAAAAGCAAAGCACACCTGTCCCGTAAATTCAGCACGTGAGATAAAGCTTTTTGTATACGGCTTGCATGATAAAAGCTAAAATTGATCCGATAGAGTAACCAAAAACTCGGGTAAATTTCGAGAATCAAAAGCTCTAAAGCCGAAAATTGTAACGGTACAGCGGTAAATAAGCAGGACAACAAAAGATCAAAAGCATAGATGTAGGGGTGGGAAAAAATAACATTTTACCACTTAAAGCCTACATATTCAACTTATAACATTTTGGCATTTGTATTAAGCAGATTCTATTCCAACCACTAACAATCTGTAAAAATGTGACAACAAAATGGATGATCCCAGAAACATACTTTCAAGCTAGGCTGCAACCATTACAAATACTGACTTTTTGTCTTGGAATTTTATATAAAGAGAAGTTTCCCTTAATGAGAATTCTCCTCTGATGCTGATAGAAGTTTACGATACTCTTTAATCAACTTTGCAAAATTAGAAACAGTGCATGACTTAAAGGGACACATGGCAATCTTGAAGTGATTATCAAGCATTGAAATTAGCATCTCGATTTCTTTATTCCGCATCTTCCTGACTTTGAACCTGCTTGCATGTAATTAAATAAATTTGACAGTCCTATGGCGACTTTCCAGGTGACCCTCTGGGCAATTTTCGTGCATGGGTAGGCACCTGGGTAGAACTACTGACATTCCACAAGCCAGCTTGATAGCTTCATCACATAAAAATTCTAGGTCCCCACAGCTGGGAGGGGCAAGTGATTTCAAGTCAGATTCTAATCACTTGGCAACAGACGCTTCTTATTAATGACTGAACGAACAAACCGAGTTATGTAGAAAAACTAACGGGATACAATCAAGTTTTCAAAAAAATCAAGATTGCCGTATGTTCCTTTAAAATGTTTATTAATGAATGCACTTTCTCTGATTATCTTTCAGGCCTAAAGATTCTTCTCTAGAGCTACACTGATACCATCATGCTTAGGCTTGAAAGTATATTTACTTGGATACGTCTGGAATATAACACCATCACAACAACCGGGTGAAACATTACCTAGAATCATACATCTATCACTGTCACTGAAATGACAGGTTACACAACACATATTATACTCGCCATATTTCTCTACTATATTACAGCTTAAGCCACCACACTTTTCAAATTTATTCTTATTTAAAGTTAATTCTAAAGCTAAATCTCATTTCATAATTGTGTTTTTTTAAATAGGCTATTTCAGCATGTTTGTATTTTTAAAATACGAATGTTATATACATTATTACTAAAAGTAAGGTTTTGAGCAATTTATATTTGCCAATATGATAACAAATCACACTTAGGTTTGGTTCTGTCTACAATGCTCTTAAACATGTTAAATCTATTCACTTTATGTGTTAAGTGACATTTTCTGACAGCACCTAGTTTCTTTAACATGTTATTTTTTTTCTTCTGTTTGTGATTATTTACCATGTGATTTATTTATATAATGCATTCTTATTTAAAGGGGTTGATGCACTATTTTCAAACAATATTTAATAACAGGGCTGTGAAAATCTTGAAAAAAGCTGAAAGAATTATCAAAATGCTATTAAAAATAAAGGACCTATTGAAAATTTGCTTAGAACATATATGCAGGCGGCCATCTTGGAACGATGAGGTCATCGCGTCTTTTTACCATATATGGCATATTGACAAAATATATTTTAATGCAAAGAAAATCACTGCAAATTGATTAAAAATAAATATACAGATGTAAAATGTATAAATTCTATGCTTATTTTTCATTTGCAGTGATTTTCTTTGCTAAAAATACATTTTGTCAATATGCCATATATGGTAAAAAAGGCGCGATGACTTCATCGTTCCTAGATGGCCGCCTCCATTTATGTTTCTTCGCACATTTTCAATAGGTCATATCTCCTTTATTTGTCATGATATTTTGATAATTCTTTCAGTTTTTTTCAGTTTTTTTCATAGCCTTTTAAAATAAACCTTGTTTGAAAATAGTGCATTCAACCCCTGTAATCAATTCATCTGTTTGTGTGCACGTGTGTATTTCCAAGGAGTGTAGTCCCTCTGAGTGAAGTTTTACATGGAAGTACTACATTTAGTGAAAGGCTATTACGGAGTAAAGGAGGTGAAAATATACATTACAACATAGTCCGAAAACAATGTCTAGAAGGGGGTATAACTAGTGAAAATCTAGAATGCACAGACAATATAATTACCTCCCTTTAAATATGACTGGCATTCCAGAAACATCTAATCTCAACAAAAACACAAAACTTTGCTCACATTTCACCATGTTAAACTGTTGTAACTTATATTGGTTATCAATTAAGTAAAACAACTTTAACAACAATTGATGGATCCTTTATTTTCTTTCTTTTTTCTTGTGCCAAATGAAGAGTGAAATTTCAGTTGGTTCAAATTGATTAATTTCTTTATGAGCAGATTTTTGTGAAATGTGGTACATAAACATGCACATGCATACCTCCACAAAGATCAGTGAGAGAGTTTGACAAGGGGAACGACTGCTTCAAGCCACTGTAATCAGGGGCAGACAACCTATTAGAGTTGGGGTCTGACATCTTCATGTAGTCGTACGTGTTGATGCGCGTGTCATCGTTGGCATAATGGCGGTCGTGGGCGTTATGGTTCTGGATGTGTCGCGACTGTTGTTCATCGATACGCATTTGTTCCATTCCATTGCACTGTTTGACAAAGGTTATAAAATAATTTAATAGTTAAATTGAATGAGTTTCAGGAAAACTTAAAAAAAAGTTAGATTTTTTCAAACCAGACTTTAAAGTTTATAATTATCTAGTTTACTTTATAAATTGCCCCTGATACTCGACTTCAAATTTGTTAGCATATACTTAATGAAACTCTGCTCAAAACGCCTTGATTGTGTCATTTACAAATAACATAATTACCGAATATGTTATTCCCCTTTGACTGCATTTTGCAAAATTGAACAAATAACGGCAGCTTTTTAGCAGAATTAAATCAAGATTTCCATTTAATAGCAGGTTTTACGTAATGAGTGATGTGCTATGTAACACAAAACAGAATAGAATGTCCAATGTGAATAACGCAACTCACATTCGTGGAATAACCGACGGGTTTTACTCCACTTTAACAGAATCTGGACACCAAGTATTCTTTGTTATATACATAAACTGAATTACGATAACAAAATCTTTTGTAACTTTACCTCCAGTATGGCTTCTTTTAGATCGTCCACAAACTTCTGTCGATCATGATCATTGCGTGAATTGAATGTTATGAGTACTTTACCATCTAAATTGTTAACTAATCTGACGCCAAATAAATAATCTGTAATGAAAAGGTTAATAAATATCCATTAGGCTAGATGAAGTTTTATATTAATTCATGGAGAAATAGAACATATGCTGGTGCCTTTTTACTTATAGGAAGTTGGGATGGAATACCACAAGAAAAAGCAATAGTATACCGGTGCCTTTAGTACTAGGAAATTAGCATCGAATATCACAGAAAAAAGCAATATACCAGTGCATTTACTTATAGAAATTTAGGATGAAACATCACCAGAAAAAGCACCTGACACAGGTGTTAATGTAACTCATAATTTACAAGTTTGAAGAACTTAATTTTGATCTATGAAGTCATAATCAAGCAATGAAGTCTTATATTAATGTATTTATATATCAGGGTCTTATGTTGTAAGACCATGAGATCAAGCAGACGACATAACTGCAAACAGGTGACAGGTGCACCACAAGTCCTTAACTGTGAACATATTGTAACTATTACTAATTAATGAACAAGGCACCAAAGGTTCACACAAACCTCTTGTTTTGTAGATCTGTCACTCTAAGCCTTCTACAGAAATGATTACAAATAAATAAAGAATATCTACATGCCCAACTTGACTTACGTGGTGTTTCAAACAGGTACACCTGCATATCGCAGAGAGAGAAAGACTGTTTGAAGGCGTATGTTATGCCCGTTTTCTTCTTGCTGAATATTTTTGTGACCTAAAAACAATAGAAATAAAAATATATTCATCATACAGATCAACAGATTAAACTAACAGATTGTGAATAATAAACAAATGATTTGATCATAAAGTCACTGTAATAACTGCAAGTTCTATACTTTTTTAATACTTTCTTCTAATAGCAATGATAATCCTCTATACACCTACTACTCCATTAGTAGTATTACCTTATTTTTATCTTACATTCTAGCTGAGTTATTCTCACAGTCGGCTAGCTGATTGATGCAATAACAGTAAAATTGTATGGTGGGTGTTGTTGGGAAGGGGGGACAATTAATCTGGCAATCTGTGAGAGAAATGAGAAAGTTCTGAGACAGCCAGCCAGCCATCTTTAGTTTGGCAGTCATGTCATAAGACCACTTTGCCATGAACACAAGTCCCTGAGTGCACTATGGCTCCTAGTACCACTATAATGTATGAAAGGGGTGTACTAAAGGGAGATAACTTACCAGAAGCATGTCGTTGAACAGGAAGACTTCCCTCTGATGCAGACCGATTTTCTCCTTCTTGTTTGGGTCGTGGACCTGGTACAGACGACAGTAACACACCAGCCGACGATGAGGTAATGCTAGAGCCTGTAACAGAAAAGTCAGACGTCAAATTTATAACATTTAAATTAGGGGCTTTTTAACTTGGAATCAGCACCAGTCCATCTGACCTTTTATCTGAAAGGCATATTATCTGATATATAACTTTGCCTTCAACGTCTGAATGTGAGTCTGATGGACTGGGTCCAAGTCTGACCTTAATACAGTAAACTGTGATACAGTCCGAGTCTTATAGGAACTTTGCAATTGTACCATAAAAGATGTTAAGCTAGCACTCGATCATCAGCACAACTTTACTTCCAGTAACTGATCTTTTGTTATTTTTTATGTTGCATACAATAATGCTTATGATAAATATCACTCATACATTCCTGAACACAATTAAAACCCAAAACGAAAAAGTACTAGGGAATTTACCGTTTTTCTGTTCCCCATGTTGGTTTGTACTTACCGGTCTTCTGTTCCCATGTTGGTTTGTACTTACCGGTCTCCTGTTCCCCATGTTGGTTTGTACTTACCGGTCTTCTGTTCCCCATGTTGGTTTGTACTTACCGGTCTTCTGTTCCCCATGTTGGTTTGTACTTACCGGTTTTCTGTTCCCCATGTTGGTTTGTACTTACCGGTCTTCTGTTCCCCATCATGGTTTGTACTTACCGTTTTTCTGTTCTTCATGATGGTTTTTCTGTTCTCTACGATGGTTTGTACTTACCGGTTTTCTGTTCCCAATGATGGTGTGTACTTACCAGTTTTCTGTTCCACATGATGGTTTGTACTCACAGGTTTTCTGTTCCCCATGATGGTTTGTACTTACCGGTTTTCTGTTCCCCACAATGGTTTGTTCCACTTTCATGACCTGAGTAACATGATCCACCCCGGGACGGAATTCCTGGGACTTCACTCGCTCGTAGATGCCCGTTAATAAATCACGATCTACATCTTCTTCATCATCTATACCTACAAATGCAACGGTCAACAAATATAACAGACGGAAAAACTTAACAAACAACATAATCTATTTAGAGCACACATTTAGAAGTAACTAGCAGATGGTTAGATACTTGTGTATGCTTTTGTCTTTAATTAAACATTCAAATAAGGGCAATATCATTTTGAAAAAGAAGAGCAGTAGCGAATCTAGTGGCGGGGAACACACCCTCCCATCCCACCCCATCCCGGGGAACACATACTCCCACCCCACCCCACCTCGGGGAACACACCCTCCCATCCCACACCATCCTGAGAATATTTGTTTTTTAAAATAAAAATGAGTTGAGAACATTTTTTAAGGCTCATCTCAAATCCTGAATCTGTGCAGGGAATGTATGATATAGCATTATCAAAGAGTAGTTGCCGTAAAAGATAGCTGTAAAAGATGGGGCGTTAATATTTTATATATATAATTATTATTTTTTTACATATTAGAGAAAATACACTTGCCAGCAGCCTTGACTTAAAAATACCACTTACTGAGCATTTTAGAGGTATAACATGTAAAAAATAATAAAAAAATGCCTCCCTTTCGTTAAATGCAACGCCCCCAGGTGCTTTTAAACGGAGGTATAAGGTATACCAAATGCATTTAAATTACACATATCATACACAAACTTAACTACAAGTACAGGTATGTACTATTTATTACCAAATCATTCTATTCACCAATAACAACTCAGCACATTCTGCCACAACTATTTCAGAGTCTGGGGTATGAATTATGCATCTAGCTAATTAAAAAACACAATTATTGTTCTCCCATTAGTGAAATTGGATGCCGTGAATTTTAATCTCGAGAGATATGCTGTTATACTGGCATGTAATTGTAATTGTAGGAACAGTACTAAGCTTGTATTTATCGAGGGGTCAGCGTAAAACTATTGTAACTACATATGAATAAATAAGGAGATACAATAGTTTTGCACTGAACCTTTGTACTATCTAAATCAAAGTTTCAGCTAAGTTTCTTACAGGGTGTAAATCAAATAATTTGATTACATCTAGCCACAGGGTGTGATGAAATTTTACAAAAAAACAACAACAAATAATTATAAAGATGAGTTTTAAATGTATACACTTCATGTTTTAGGCTATTATATAATTATATAATGAATGCAATTCTTTTATATTATAATTAATATATGACATCACTAATTTCCCAATATTGCCACAGGCGCTATTTTGCTATCATCTAGTAATTGAGTCTGTTTTGTGTTCTCATCTTTGTCGATGCAAGCAGTTTCTACTTTTCCTAGTCTACTGACAAAAAGTTGTTAATATTTTTGACAGAGACTTGAAATTTGCCTGCTTTTATCACATTTTTTTTCTTCCACTTTTTGTTTTACTATCTGTTTTCCCTATACAGCTCAATCATCTGTTTATTTGCTATACACCTGAGGTGCTACGTTAAATTATCCATAGGATAATCTCCAAATCAACTTGAGAGGAATGTTTTTATTCTTTAACTTTCGTTTTTTACAGTGTTTTATCACGATTTATCCGTCAATCGGCATCAACAAACATCGGGGAGCAAGGTGGAGGCTTGACTGGGAGCCAAAATTGCACAAAATCACTGACGAAAATACTGTAATCAATCTAAATCGCAACAGGTATATTAGATTATGGGTGTATAATACTGTAATTCAGGTCACGGATGACTTCAGCAGAGGGACCCTATTACTGTTACAGGTGTTTTAGAAGTGAAATCAGGTACAAACAGACCGATAGAAATCGTGGCAAGGTTATTCAAAACCATTTGTAGTCCTTTAACATTTTGACATGTAACTGTACCCAACAAATATCTTGATATATTTTAAATAGTAGAAGTTAACTGGTGATATTTATCTCAGATAAAGTAATGAATGGGCCATAATTAAGAGTGATTTTCGAGGGCTGAGGTTCAAGCACAAAGGTGGAAATCTTTTTTGTGCGAAATGAATAAAAGCGTTGAAAGTTGTAAAACAAAATGAAGAAAATAATTATCATTAAAACTATCAAAATATATACTTTGAGAATCCCAACAAGGTTTAGAGGTCTCTATTTCAAATCTTAGCAAGGTCTAGAGGCCCCTATTTTAAATCCCAGTTAGGTCTAAAGGTCCTTATGTCAAATCCTAGTAAGGTCTAGAGGTCTCTATATTTAAATCCTAGTAAGGTCTAGAGCTCCCGGTGTCAAATCATAGCAAGGCCTAGAGGTCCCTATTTTCAAATCCTAGTAAGGTCTAAATTGGTCTGAAAATTTAAAGAAAATGGCAAAAACATTTGTTTTAATTATTTGACATGTTTAAAGATACATGTATATGCTAATCATCTAGTGCCAAATAATTGGACGACTACATCATATTCTTGGTGGCATTGGTCAGATGACTACATCAAATTTTTGATAGAATCAAGTTCAAATTCTTAATAGAATCAAGTAGAACCGACATAAACATGAAAATGAATTGCGTGGGCAAAATACATCAAATCATAGGTAATCTGGTCGGAAACAAATGCGAAAACTATAAATGAGATTTGCAGACTGTTGCTTTCATTGAGATATGAATCTCGTCTCCATGCTCGACATAACTCATTTATCATGGCACACGCCTAATGAATGAACTCAGTAACATGTGTCTCCCTCTCTCATACAATTCCAAGGCCTTTTGCTACGGTACACTTCAGCTAATGTTGGTATCTTTGCATTTATTGGAACTTTTGTAGGCTTCATTTTGCGTTTTTTGCATCCTGGTTGATACAGTTCCGATATGACTCACTGCATGTAACGTTCAGCTGAACTTAATGCAGGATTTAACTTTCTCACCAGAAAATATCATTGAAGATTTTTGTTTTTCTGAACGTTGTTGAATCAGGAACTGACTTGCAAAAGGTAACTGATAAATTATTGTTCATATCCTTAATTTGAACATGTACATCAACATTAAGTTGCACCGGTTCAATATTCCAATGGGAGCTGTACTTGTAAATGAGAAAGTGTCGATTCTTAGGTATACAGTACTGGTTCTACCTAGGAAAAAGTGGGTAGTCTGCTTCCACCACTAAAGATCGACTGTCACATATAGCGCAAAAAGTGCTGAAAATTATGCGTAACACCATTCAACCAACCATGTGTTTTTGATGTAACTCTTGCAAATAAGGTGGTTCCATGTTCCGATATCTTCTTCTGCAGCATATCAGGTACATATCTGTCAAACCCAAATTCAATTCATTTTTACTATAATTTAAAAAAAAAAGGGTTCATTATAGGAACTGAATTGGGTTTTGTACTCGCACTAACAGCTAAGGTCATAAGGCGACTTTCCAGCTTCCATTGCTGGAACAAGGCCTCAGGTGCCCCTCTGGCTAATTTTTCTGCACAGGAGAGCACCTGGGTAGAACCACGTATGTTCCGCTGATGCTAGATTGCTACCTGACATAAAGATTCCTGGTCCCATGAGAGCCTGAACCCACAGCGGTGGGGGTCAACTGATTTCAAGTCAGAGACTCTAACCACTCGGCAACGGACGCCCCTTGCAATATAGGAAGAATGATATTGTTATACTGTACACAATGCCTACAGTGCAAACAACCCAGTTACATAGTCATCCATGTCCGGAGTTCAGATCTCAGTCAACATTTTTGGCATTTCCTTTGTAGGAACGATGACAATCATGTTCTGGGTTAAATCCCAGCCATGTCTTGTTTTAATACTAACCTCTGAGATTTTTTATGAAGTCTTCAAGCTTCATCTTGCGCTCGGCTTTGATACTAAGGTTGTGTAGGTCAGTGTTCAACATGATGATTGCGAATGCCAGCAGGAGAACTGTCTCCGGATTCTTGAAATTCTTCACTTGGTCCGGGTTACAGTCAATGTAACGATCTGCAAACATCTGTAAAAGTCACCAAATTTTAATACTCAGATTAACTAATGATATAATGTTTACAAGAAATATATTTATCTAAATAAAAACATTTATGATATGTTATAGAAAATAAGTATCAAGTATTTCTTAATACCCAGTATACATATACAATTTCAGAGTTTAACCCATGTGCATTGTCAACGGTAAACAAACGTGTTATATTTCAGTTATTTAAGCAAGCCTTTTAAAACTTATAATCCTTATGAACAACTAGATGTAAATGGAGAGTGGGCCTGGAATGTCCAATCATATTGGCATATAAATGGAGAGTGGGCTCGGAATGTCCAATCATATTGGCATATAAATGGAGAGTGGGCTCGGAGTGTCCAATCATATTGGCATATAAATGGAGAGTGGGCTCGGAATGTCCAATCATATTGGCATATAAATGAAGAGTGGACCCAGAATGTCCAATCATATTGGCATATAAATGGAGAGTGGGCTCGGAATGTCCATTCATATTGGCAGGTAAATGGAGAGTGGGCCTGGAATGTCCATTCATATTGGCATGTAAATGGAGAGTGGGCCTGGAATGTCCAATCATATTGGCATGTAAATGGAGAGTGGGCCTGGAATGTCCATTCATATTGGCATGTAAATGGAGAGTGGGTGTGGAATGTCCAATCATATTGACATGTAAATGGAGTGGGCCTGGAATGTCCATTCATATTGGCATGTAAATGGAGAGTGGGCCTGGAATGTCCATTCATATTGGCAGGTAAATGGAGTGGGCCTGGAATGTCCATTCATATTGGCATGTAAATGGAGAGTGGGCCTGGAATGTCCATTCATATTGGCATGTAAATAGAGAGTGGGCCTGGAATGTCCATTCATATTGGCAGGTAAATGGAGAGTAGGCCCAGAATGTCCAATCATATTGGCATGTAAATGGAGAGTGGGCCTGGAATGTCCATTCATATTGACAGGTAAATGGAGAGTGGGCCTGGAATGTCCATTCATATTGGCATGTAAATGGAGAGTGGGCCTGGAATGTCCAATCATATTGGCATGTAAATGGAGAGTGGGCCTGGAATGTCCAATCATATTGGCATGTAAATGGAGAGTGGGCCTGGAATGTCCATTCATATTGGCATGTAAATGGAGAGTGGGTGTGGAATGTCCAATCATATTGACATGTAAATGGAGTGGGCCTGGAATGTCCATTCATATTGGCATGTAAATGGAGAGTGGGCCTGGAATGTCCATTCATATTGGCAGGTAAATGGAGTGGGCCTGGAATGTCCATTCATATTGGCATGTAAATGGAGAGTGGGCCTGGAATGTCCATTCATATTGGCATGTAAATAGTGGGCCTGGAATGTCCATTCATATTGGCAGGTAAATGGAGAGTGGGCCCAGAATGTCCAATCATATTGGCATGTAAATGGAGAGTGGGCCTGAAATGTCCATTCATATTGACAGGTAAATGGAGAGTGGGCCTGGAATGTCCATTCATATTGGCATGTAAATGGAGAGTAGGCCTGGAATGTCCATTCATATTGGCAGGTAAATGGCGAGTGGGCCCAGATGCACTGTAAAACCGGGGTGTCTCCGTGGCCGAATGGTTAACGACGTTGCATTGTAAACCTTTGCCTCTCACTGCTGCTGGTTCGAATCCCACTGGGAGCTTGACTTGTGAGGAAGTGTCGATTCTTACTGATGGCGGGAGGTGTACAGTACTGGTTCTACCCAGGAAAAGTGGGTTCTACCCAGGAAAAGTGGGTAGTCTGCCTCCACCACAAAACAATCGACTGTCATATAATACCTTACGTGTTGAAAATGACGTAAAACACCATACAAAGCACCCTAAAACCAAATTTAATTCCTTATGAACAAGATATTCGTAGTTTAAAATTCAAATTTCAGTAGTAGATCGAGGTCACATGATTTGTAATGCAGACGTTGCAGAACGAGGCATGCATTACGGAACCCGTTTCCTATGATTCAGCAGATGTAATTTTGAATCAATATTGAAATAAATAAATGCGCACTACAGCATGGCGACTATATAAGAGGCAGTAGTCGATGATGAAAAGGGATTAAATTCATTTCACCATCAATTATTCATTAGACCCAATGGCTCGTTAAATAAGGCTTTATTTAATACACACATAAAACATTTCAATCAGCCTGCGTGTGATCAGAACAGGAAATAGATTTTATGGCTGTTTAGTATTTCATAGATTGCACTTTAGAGGACGGTTAGTGGAAGTTAAGTTTACAGCATCTGTACTCGAGTGGATTTGTTTTTGTTTGGGTAGTGTTTTACGTCATTTTTAGCACATGTATGGGCATATATAATGGTCGATTTTTTGTGGTAGAGGCAGACCACCACATTTTTCCTGGGTAGAACCAGTACTGTACATCTTCCACCATCTGTAAGAATCGACACTTTCTCACCTGACAAGTCAGTTCCCAGTGGCATTCGAACCCGCAGCGGTGAGAGGTGAGACATTTCTAGATGCAGCGTCCTTACTATCCCGCCATGGAAACACTTGTACTGGAGTAGATTCTTCTATATTATTTTAAAGTTGGTGATTTTTTTCTTTCCAGTTTTGATGCGAGCCTTGTTCAGGTTGGGGAACCTTTCCAGGTTATTGATAGTGTAACAAAGTTTCTTCCAGGTTATTGATAGTGTAACAAAGTTTCCTGCATGACCATCATTATACCTACTCATCCATTTGCTTCAAAATAAATAGTTAACAATTTAACAATTATTACTTACCTCCATTAACCTCTCTATCTTTTGTGCTTCACCCTGTGTGAACAGAAAATAGACAACTCAATTAATATTATATATAAATGACTATAGGATAAAGAATTTAATAATTCAGAATATGTATGAAAAACATGCCGCCAGACTGGGGCTCAAACCCGTCAGGACTATCATTCTGATACTAACCAGACTGAGCTTAAATTTTAAACATACACAAAAAAGTGAAAATTTTAAATTAAATAGTCATGGATGGACTCAAAATATCATTTCAATTTCAAGACTCAAAATCACTCATTACAATAAATACTGAAAAACCCTTGGAAGCAACAAACACAAACAAGAGATAAAAGTAGCAGACTCAGTTTTATTGAGTCTGTTCATGAGAGGTAATGTCGAGTGCAACACCTCTCACGCCTCCTAGCACCAGCTTAACCAATATTCTACTTTAAAGCCACAAAGATCAGACTTTATGATCCCAAAGGACCAGTAAGTAATAACACCACTGATTTGTAGTCGGGCGACTTTTTACGCCAACACACAGTACTAAACAAACGCTAGTGTAAATGTCAATAAATACTGAAAAGGGGATCCCTTGGAAGCAACCAACAAGTGGCAGACTCGGTTTTAATGAGTCTGTTCATGAGAGGTAATTTCGAGTGCAACACCTTTTCAAATGTGTTGCACAACTACACTTCATACTAAAGTGTTGCCTGGCCAAAATCTGTTGAGAATTTCAGGAACAGTAGTAAGAATTAAAAGTGTGATGCACATACCAGACTGACATACGTACGAACAAGGGCAACACTACATGCTATTCTAACCCCATATAAGGGCAAACAAAACAAGAGGTCAATGACCTTGAAGCTCTACTGATTGATTTTGATTTCAGGAAGTAGTCGCTACAAACTTGTTTTTTGAAAATTTATTTTTAGCCGTGGCAGCCATCTTGAATTTCCGGCCGACCTGAAATTTTGCTAGGATCAATTAGACATCAAGAGCAACATTCCTGTGAAGTTCATGAAAATCCGTCAAGTAGTTTCAGAGGAGTAGTCGCTACAAGTTTTCATTATATAATTCTATGTAAACAAAGATGGCCGCTGACAGCCATGTTTAACATCGAATCAAAATGATTTTTGACAAGGACCAACATCATGTAATGCTGATCATTTTAGAAAAAGTCCCATATCAATATCACTTATAGTTTTCAAGTAGTAGTCGCTACAAACTTGCATTTTGAAAATCTATTTTTAGCCATGGCGGCCATCTTGAATTTCCGGCCGACCTGAAATTTTGCTAGGATCAATTAGACATCAAGAGCAACATTTCTGTGAAGTTTCATGAAAATCCGTCAAGTAGTTTTAGAGGAGTAGTCGCTACAAGTTTTCATTATATAACTCTATGTAAACAAAGATGGCCACTGGCAGCCATGTTTAATGTCGAATCAAAATAATGTTCGACTCGGATAACCATCATGTCATGCTGATCATTTTAGAAAAAGGCCCATATCAATATCACTTATAGTTTTCAAGAAGTAGTCGCTACAAACTTGTATTTTGAAAATCTATTTTTAGCCATGGCGGCCATCTTGAATTTCCGGCCGACCTGAAATTTTGCTAGGATCAATTAGACATCAAGAGCAACATTTCTGTGAAGTTTCATGAAAATCCGTCAAGTAGTTTCAGAGGAGTAGTCGCTACAAGTTTTCATTATATAACTCCATGTAAACAAAGATGGCCACTGGCAGCCATGTTTAATGTCGAATCAAAATAATGTTCGACTCGGATAACCATCATGTCATGCTGATCATTTTAGAAAAAGTCCCATATCAATATCACTTATAGTTTTCAAGAAGTAGTCGCTACAAACTTGTATTTTGAAAATTTATTTTTAGCCGTGGCGGCCATCTTGAATTTCCGGCCGACCTGAAATTTTGCTAGGATCAATAAGACATCAAGAGCAACATTCCTGTGAAGTTTCATGAAAATCCGTCAAGTAGTTTCAGAGGAGTAGTCGCTACAAGTTTTCATTATATAACTCTATGTAAACAAAGATGGCCGCTGGCAGCCATGTTTAACGTCAAATCCAAACGATTTTCGACAAGGACCAACATCATGTCATGCTGATCATTTTAGAAAAAGTCCCATATCAATATCACTTATAGTTTTCAAGAAGTATTCGCTACAAACTTGTATTTAAAAAATCTATTTTTAGCTTTGGCGGCCATCTTGGATTTCACATTAACATGAATTTTTGCTAGGATCAACTAGACTTCATGGGCAACATTTCTGTAAAGTTTTATGAATATCCATCCAGTAGTTTCAGAGGAGTAGTCGCTACAAATAAAAGTTAACGGACGGACGGACAGACAGACGGACGGACGGACGGACAGACGGACGGACGACGGACGCCGCACCACGGCATAAGCTCTGCTGATCTCTGATCAGTAGAGCTAAAAATTAAATACATTTGGTTATGCCTAGATAACGATTTACTTACGGGCATCCTGAAGTAGCCTTGGAATTTGCGGAGCGCCATATCAATCTGGAGTCCAGCCAGGTCTATCTCCTCCGCAAAATAACTGAAATAACAAATATGGACGTTAGACATTACTGAAACATAAGGCGAGTTTTCTGGAAATGAAATATGGAAATTTGCTGTGTCAATAAGGTATAAACAGAAAATCTAATCAAAATTTAATACAGCCTTGATCCCAAATCAGATGATCTGAATTTCTAAAAATTATAAAACCATATTAATATGCAAAACATCTTTGCTATTAATCGATGGGTTTACACATGGGCTAAATCATCAGGGGAAAACTTTCGTTTGCAGATCAGCATAGAGTTGGCAACAGAACACATCTTCTAGTTAGTCGGGCAAGCAGTAATGCACCTATTATTTCACAGTCTAGGATCATGGGCCTTAGTAATTGACCGAACACTGACATAAGACGAGGCCTTAAAATTATATATTTTGAATATGCAAGATGAAAATGAGCATCTTAATGAATCTGCATAATGCCACTTAACAGTATGGTAATTGTTTTTTTAATTTCTCTGCTTACAGACCCACCACTGAGTCATCTCATACCACGCCACATGGTAAATCTACTTTACAATATCTTCTGAATAATATGTTACTATATATACTCTGGAATACTGTTGTTCTTGGCAAAGCTGTATGTTTTCTCTTCTGCAAAGAAACCCAGATTCCCCATGTAAGCTAATCAGACATGATGCTCTCTAAAATCAATAGCACACCATGATTCACTCCTCCTGTAATGTTTGCCAACATTATATTCTGAGCTATAATCATATATAAAGACTTCAAGTGAAAGCATGTTATCGAATATTCCTTCTTTTTTTTTATTAGTTTTAGGGATAAAAGCAGTGTCAAACAGGAAAATGAATGTAGCTTTCACAGAACAGTCGATCAAAAACATACATTAAAATAAACAACAATTACAATGTTGATAAGAAGCAAGACATGTGACATCAGGAGTTGACAATAGAGCTGCCACCTTAGAACAGTTAGTGGCAAAAAAGCAGCTGGGGGTTTAAACCAGGTTCTAGGGTGCATCAAACCTCACTCTTACCCTATTATCATCCCAAAAAAATGGGACAGCGTAAATAAAGAAATCCCAGCCAGGCCATATTCTTTACAAACAAGGTAGCATAAATAGGCAATATAAGTATAACACCTAGATGATCATGTATATATGAATATTAAAAAAGAAACTACAAAGCCACAAAGCAAGTACTCAATTACTAGACAGAAGCAGATCAACAGAGAACCCATGTTAATAGAGCCCCAAGGTACTACTGCCCCTTATGTAAGTATGGGCAAACAAACTTAGAAGTTATGTTTACTGCATTATTTTTTATAGCCGAATATTCTTGGTAATTCACATTTGATTTGTAAAACGGGTTGTATGGTGTTTTACGTCATTTTCAACACATGTAAGGTTATATATGACGGTCAAATTTGTTTTGTGGTGGAGGCAGACCACCCACTTTTCCTGGGTAGAACCAGTACTGTACACCTCCCGCCATCCGTAAGAATCGACACTTCCTCACTTACAAGTCGAGCTCCCACTGGGATTCGAACCCGCAATGGCCACGGACAGAACTTATTCAAACTAAACAGCTTGACAGAACCAGTGATTTAGCAAAGGTACCAATGCACTATAGCTAGCAAAACTGAGCCATTCTCTGCCTAATGCCAACTGTGCAGGTGTGATCAGTTATAAACTGGTGTGATCAGTGATGACATGGGCAGGCTATTCAACCTTATGCCAACAGTTAATTGGTGTGACCAGAAAGTTGTGTTATAATGACACAGCTAAAAAACATTGGCAATTGATGCATAAATTTGAGCCAGAACATTAATAGCTTCCAATATTCCAGAGTTCGCACAAAACAAAAGAAAATTTCTAAAATGACTTAAAAAGTAAATTCAACCTTGACAATTTGTTAAATTTTGAAGATCAAGGAAACATCAATATTCTTCTGGGAAAATAATGCTGATTTCTCAATCTCACAGAAAAAGCAGTATCACAACACCCACATGGTCATTAGCATACTTCCATTAATCTGCCACCTCCTACAATCAATTAAGCTCATTATAATCAATATTGTTTCATAATTGGCTCTCTCATCTCCTCTCTCAGGTTGCTCTAATGTCCTAACTCTCCTCTGTTTTGAAGAGTAGCTAATGGAAGATGGATTTCTTTCAAAGAAACACCTTACCGCATAAAAATAAAAGTGATTGTTTTTATGAAGATGGGAAAAGATTTTGCATAAGTTCTCACGCTAGACAAGACATAAAGCTGGCAGTATATAATACAAAGGTTAATAAAACCCAGATAAAATTTTAATTATTTCATAATAAACAAAAATTTCAGAATCAAAACGGAATCCTTTTATTACTATAGAAATTATTTTAGGACTTTTTATTCTAAATAAGGTCTAATACCACTATAAAACAAGTGATATTTGGTCTAATACCACTATAAAACAAGTGATATTTTGTTGTTTTTCATTCTACATATAGCATAGTTTTTTTCCGGTTGTTATAAACAGCTTTCATAAATGTGTTTAGAATTATTCGTAAATGTTGAAATGTTCCTAAATGTATCATTTAAAAATTGCAAGAATGCAAGAGCTTCTTTTGAAGGAACAACCTGAAACATGCTTACTTGGAACAAATTCTCCTCCCCTCATAAAAGAATCCAAAACATTGGAATGGAGAGGAAGAATGGATTTAGGCATGTAAAGTAACAGATCGGGCTAAACCAACACACAGTGTGATCAGGTACACCTTCATATAGACTGTAAAATATCAAAGAAATCATGTGGCACCCTGGAAGGGTTTATTCTCATCTTCAAAGAAAGCACCTGATCAAGATTCTCATCTGAATAATATAACTCCTCAGAGAAATACCCCTACAATCCATTGTAAAGGTGCTGAGAGCTTGGTCAAAGCTAGTGTGGGGGTTCAAAGAAAAAACAAGATGATTAATTTAATAGCACATGTTGCTCTGTTGTAGTACATGGAGAGCAGGTTAATACTTCAAAGACAAAACACTTAACAAAACATATGAACTCAGCATGGTTAAATTGACTTGTTTACATTTCTTATTGAGCTCACTGGGTCAAATGAGGTTCTGATTAAAATGTTAACAATGCTTTGACTGCTAGGTCAATTTAAAGGACACTACAATTAACAGAATGGCTATTGAATGTCTGGATTTTAATCTGAACTGCAACAGCAGCCAAGTAAAACTAGAACTATCACTGAATGTGATCATTTTGCTATAGCCACTGATGGGCAAAATGAAGAATAATCAATGTGTAAAATATCTGTTAATTTTTTAATGTGAAAGAAATTCTAAGTAAAACAAAGGTCCATAATCCCGTAATTTTTTTTGCAGAATCGAAAAACCATTAATGCAGAGACATCATCACGTGTGAACTGTATGTAAAGTGTAATAACAATCCATGAAAAGTGTTAAAGTGAAAGCCACATGAAGTTCATCATAGAGTGAAAAATTCCTAGTCAAATAAAGTGCCATAATTCTGTATTAAATTAGGCATCAACAATGTGTGATGTAGAAGGACATAAGGTAATCAGTTGTTATGTGTACATAAAGTTTGGGAACAATCAATTCGAAAATATTTGAGAAAAAATGTATGAACAGTCATTATACAATATTAGAATGGAAAATTATAAGTGAAACAAAGGGCCATAATTCTGTAATAAATGAGGCAATCAATGATGGGTGAATGTAGAGGGACATAAGGTCATCAGTTGTTATGTGTACATGAAGTTTGGGAACAATCAATTTGAAAATGTTTGAGAAAAAAATGTGTTAACAGGTCATTATACAATATTTGAATAGAAATTTCAAAGTGAAACAAAGGGCCATAATTCTGTAACAAATTAGGCAATAAATGATGATTGATGTACAGGGACATAAGTTCATCAGTTGTTATGCGTATATTAAGTTTGGGAACAATCAATTCGAAAATGTTTGAGAAAAAATGTGTTAACCGGTCATTATACAATATTAGGGTGGAAAATATAAGTCAAACAAAGGGCCATAATTCTGTAATAAATTAGGCAATCAATGATGGGTGATGTAAGGTCATCATATGAAGTTATGGAACAATCCATTTAAAAGTGTTTGTGAGATATGCAAGTATTAAAAATGTTTTACTCGACGGGACAAAAATCAATGATGGGTGATGTAGAGGGACATAAGGTCATCAGTTTTATGAGTATATGAAGTTTGGGAACAATCCATTCAAAAGTGTTTGAGATATGCAAGTATTAAAAATATCGTATGTGACGGGACAAAAATGTGTTACGGGATGCAACGCAACAAGATGCCGCGACTTTGGGGACGTGATTCCTATATAGCCCCCACTTCACTTTGTGAAATAGGGGGTATAAAAAACATACGGTAAAACATGTAAATGTGCATCTTCAGATACAGATGAAGATCATAGAAGCTAGAATGTTAATAAATGTTTGTCACACGTCTCCCACAGAGTCTGAATTCCAACAGAATAATCAGAATAATCGTTGGGTTTTAATTCCATCTAGAGTAAAGATTTAAACAAATTCCATTTTGAGCCTAGCCATATAAAGCAGACTGTCTAAAGTAAATGTTTGAGCCTGAATTCCATCTGAAGCTAAGAGTTGTATCTGAATTCCATCTAAAGTTAAGGTTTACATCTAATTCCATCTGGAGTATAGGTTCAAGTCTGAATTTACCACTAAAACTATTATGGGGCAAAACTGAGTTTTCCAAACAATTGGTTCAGAACTGATTGTGGTTCTGAATTAATTATGGAACAAAAGCTTGCATCAGAGTTGACTGTGGAGAAAAAGGCGTGAACTGAGTTAACTGTGGAGCTAAAGGTCTGATCAGAGTTGAGTTGAATGTTGGACCTAAGTTGATGGACTGCAAGAAGACAACCTATGATCAGAGGAATTATATTTCTGTCAGATTAGAGTTGTTGCTTGATGAATGGGTCAATATCAGCTCCACTGATGTACCTGAATGGGCCTGACAAGCCCTGCTGTGAGCTCATTTGAAAACCAGCAAAATCCATTAGAGCTGCAAATTGTAATGCTGTTCTAGCAGTAGCAAATCTCTTCATTGTAAATAATTGATATGAAAGGTAGAGAATGACCTCTGCCTGGAAGTTGTAGGTGGAAAATAATGGAACAAGAGCCAGTTGTCATGGTTTTGCCAGTGTTGCGCAAGACCAATGGTAAACATCTCTTAGAAACAAAGAATATCTTTTAATAACAGATTATACATCATGAGCACAACATATATCATTTTCGTATTAAGTAAAATGAGAAACTAATGAATAGTCAATGTTTATAAAGGTACACTATTTGCTTGTTCCATCTAAATAAAAGAAATATATAAGCATAACTATTAAGTTATTTACCTTTCATCATGACAGACTAACATTCAGTTATAACCTAAAAGTCTTTGAACTGTTATATGAACAAATCATGAAGTTAAAGAGTTCAGCAGGGTTCTGTTTTAGCTGACCTTCATCAAAGCCAGAATGGTAATACATTTAATTTGCAATTACAGGATGAAGGCAAGGCCAAAAGGCACAAACTGAAGAGTACATTTGTAAGAGTGCTGGAACAAAGATTGGCTAATACTTCTTACACAGTTATAGGCAGATCTCTGGCTATAAATTCAGGCATAAAACCATGTCAAAAGAAAATGGACTTACAAGCAATGAAAATCTTGTGGAAAGCATAGGTGGTAAAGATCATCAAAGTGGCGTTAAGTATAAGAATGCTTTCTTCAAGGATGTCAGTTATATTGGTATCGACAAGTGAAAACATAAAGGGTGTGGGTTAATAAGGACATTTATGAGCAGAAAAACAAACAAGTGCAAACCTTAAGTTCAAGACTGGCTCCTGTCATTATGTTTGTTTATAATATGCGAGACAAGCTATCACAGAACAAACATTCTGTATAAAGTCCACTTTGAATTATTGACTTCAAAGTTATCAGCAGCTGAGATATTATTTTTTACTTTGATTGCAAAAAAAGTAAATGAAACCATAACCACTGAGACAACAGCCAGTCATGCACAGAATGTCAGTCAACTTCTTGCTGCTATACAATTTTGTAGACAACCATATATCGAAGGCTCAGTATGGAACTATTGTACCTCGTTCTTTATATAAATGTAGTTACAATAGTTTAGCATCCACCCCTTGATATGAAGTATGCATAAAATAGCGCTTCTTCATTTTGCATGCTATATTTCTTGTGTTTCATAAGCAAATTGTGCATTATAGTCTTATTTAGATTTTATTCAAATGAGCGTATCCAATCAGACGAAAGCCCACGGAGACATATCGTCAATAATCGGACCACTCAAATTCACACATTTCATACAAGCTAGACTGTGCTTGATCTTAGGTTTACATTGTTAGATCTGGCAGGAATATTTGCTTTATATACAAAAATAATGAAAATCAATGGAACCAGTCGTACAAAGTTCTGCAGGATGTTAACTTTTATTTCTGACCAAAAGCTGGGAAAGCATTTAATCATTTGGGGGAAATTAATTTTAAGAAGGCATATAAATTGAAATTAGCAGACGGTAGATGACAACTTATCGGAGCAAGCCGGAATATGTTGGACTTACTGAACAAACATAATATATATATGCAAAAAGCATTTATTGTTTATTGCAGTCTGGAAACTAATAAAGGGCTCTGTGTTTTGTGAAACATCAACAGACTAACTTCGCAATAGGCCTCTCATGGTACCGGTCACATGATGTAGGTACAAACAACTTGTACTGCTACAACGTTCGGCCTGTGTATGACGATTAGTGTTCTGCAAAGTTTGTGTTGACCTACGATATTTGTACCTACATGGAAAACCCTTTCAGACAAATTTCGAAAAAGGACCAATATACTGGCCTTCATATCACCTGGTTGATTAATGAGGTCATCTAGGGGCACTAGTTGGATTTTAGGGGACTGGGGCAAGGGCCCTTAGAAAGGGCAATTTTGCGTCATTTTCATATCAAAGGGGACTTCTAAGATACACAAAAAATGAGTTTTTCCCTCAGATATAAGGGGAATTTTTAAAAGAAAAAAGAAAAATAATTACATACTTTTGGGGAGGGGAATGGGGCCGAACTTCGTCCCCAAAATGGCTAACGAGTGACCTGCACCTTTATCACCGGGCTCAGCTAACACAATAACACCGTCTATCTAAATCTTAAATTATACTTACAATAATACTTCCATATTGAACTCGTTCTGTAGATTTCCGAGGTATTCACCAATCATCTGTTTGCTGAGACCCTTCCGTGTGATCAGGAAGCGAGCCACCGTCTCCGGCGACTCATTTATAAAACCATGCTCACACAGAAACTGTATACCCTTCTCTGGTTTTCTGAAATATCCAAGTAATTGACTATACTGAATGGTTCATGTCAATTGTGGTCAGTATTAGAGGTCAGCAGGCTGAGTTGGGTACACAACAATCAGTTTTGTAAAACTTTGTATGGTACATGTAATTTGAATTTTGAGAATATATACCATTTTCAAACTTATTTAGAATCAGAACCAATTTAAACCTGCAGTTATTGGGTTAAAATTGTCCCTGTTTCCTGGAACATGGTAAATACATATAAATATTATGACAGCTAAGCCATAAAACACACACAACCACAGACATATCTGGTACCTTGCTCTATTTCAAACCCATATCCTTGATACAAATTGTAAGCCAAGAAATTTTAAATAGAGGATTCTGATTAATATCTTATATCATGGCCATAAATATCTATGTCTGAATCTTTATTGACATAACCATGAAAAATATCTAAATCTGATGTCAGAAGGCAATAGTGCATGAAATTCAATAAGCATTTTAGTAAGTGTTTGATAAATGTTTTGCCAAACTGTTAAGTTTCTACAACAGCTGGATTCAACACTTATAACTGACAGAATGTTTATATGCAATATTGCCTTCTAATGTTAACATTTTTATTCAGATTTAAAATGGTATTGATGAAATGGGATTTTTACATTTACTTTACATGTATGTGCATTCATATTAAAGTATGAACACCGTTTCTATATCAAAGGAGCGGCCACCAGCAACGCTGACTCGGCATTAAAACAAACTTGTCCTGAACTTGAGAGCTGGTTAAGAGAGTGCTGGGAGATTAAGAGGTGGCTGGGTGGTCAAGTGAGGGCTGGGTGGTCAAGTGAGGGTCGGGTGGTCAAGTGAGGGCTGGGTGGTCAAGTGATGGCCGGGTGGTCAAGTGAGGGCTGGGTGGTTAAGAGAGGGCTGGATTAAGAGAGGACTGGGTTAGACAGCTGGGTTAAGAGAGGTCTGCATTAAACGAGGTTATAATTATATGGATTTGTCTTGGCCAGAATTAATGAAATTATTAGTATATATACTTTACTCACACTATAGAATCAAGAGGTCAATGACCGTGAAGCTCTACTGATTGATTTTGATTTCAGGATGTAGTCGCTACAAACTTGTTTTTTGAAAAATTATTTTTAGCCGTGGCGGCCATCTTGAATTTCCAGCCGACCTGAAATTTTGCTAGGATCAATTAGACATCAAGAGCAACATTCCTGTGAAGTTTCATGAAAATCCGTCATGTAGTTTCAGAGGAGTAGTCGTTACAAGTTTTCATTATATAACTCTATGTTAACAAAGATGGCCGCTGACTGCAATGTTTAACATCGAATCAAAACGATTTTTGACAAGGACCAACATCATGTCATGCTGATCATTTTAGAAGAAGTCCCATATCAATATCACTTGCAGTTTTCAAGAAGTAGTCGCTACAAACTTGTATTTTAAAAATCTATTTTTAGCTTTGGCGGCCATCTTGGATTTCACATCAACATGAATTTTTGCTAGGATCAACTAGACTTCATTGGCAACATTTCTGTAAAGTTTCATGAATATCCATCTAGTAGTTTCAGAGGAGTTGTCGCTACAAATAAAAGTTTACGGACAGACGGACAGACAGACGGACGGACGGACGGACCACGGCAATAGCTCTGCTGATCTCTGATCAGTCGAGCTAAAAATAAGACAAAGTTTATATAAATCATTCTAATGGGGACGACAGTAATTTGCAGTCTTGAACAATGGCGGCCCCAGAAACCCCACAAAGTGTCCACCTCTCACAAGCATGCTTAGCATGTAAATCAGAAATTAAATTAGTCCAGAGCATATCAAATTTTACAACTTTTTATGTTGTGCTCTCCTTAAACCATTAACATATTATATGTCAGTGATGATACCAAACCTTCATCACATGAGATGCAGCCTGGTCCATCAACAGATGTGAACAATATTGTGGTGAACCATCTTTACAGGAATATTAACCCAGAACGTACTTGTCATTATAAAAAAAAGCCACATTGGGAAACTCATTTGACTTTTTATGTTTCTTTAACAGGCACAATTACAATATTGATATCAAAGAGGTGTCAAGCAGTGAAAGTGATGTCACGCAAATAAGTACTTCAAGGAAATGTTTTTTATGACCAGCATGCACTTGTAGAAAAGTTGCACGTGGATGTTGCAGGGTTTTATATGATCTATATGAGAGGACAACTGAGGGACTATTTAAGTATCGCTGAAACTTTAATACGATAGTTCTTGATGACCTTCACCTCGGGAATGGTTGAATACACATTTTTTTACAACGTTATCATGCTTATGAAGTACTTTTGTAATCTGAGGAAGAATTGGGGTTTTACAGATACATCCTGTTCAACACCTGTAGGGTTTTTATTGGACAGGTGATCTTAGATGGGTATATCCTTAGCAAGATCTTATAGCAGTAGTGTAAAACTTTCCAAAAAGCAGCTTGCCCCTATTTTCAATATTGTTATTTTGAATGCTGAAAAACACAAAATTGTATTTAAAAACTAGAAAATGCCACTTGTCCTGCCCTCAAAATTGTTGTGAAGGATGAGCCCCCGAGTAGAATTTTACATCCCTGTACAGTCTTGATGGAGAGTGGAAATGGGATTGGGGTAATATTGTCAGCAAACACTAAAAGTAGAACAATACAGCCTTAAATGTTTACGCGATGAAACTTGGATATAAAACTCGATATAATTACGTTACGCAGAAAAAACATTTCTCTGAAGAAACACAATGCATTCGGATATCGGCCCTTGTGTATTGTGATTTGAAAACAAAAGGGGAAGTAGGCACTACATTATCAACAGATGACATAAACATGTTTGCGGTAACTGCATCCTGTTTTAACGATAGTTTTAGCATAGTTACATGATTGTGACGCGATTGTGGCACTTGTACAACATGGAGTGCCAACAAACACAGAGCGTACTTAAACCCTTGTTGGCCCTTAGCCCTCGACCCCTTATGCTCTCGAGTCAAGATTGTCGCACATTTTTGGAAGTAGAAGGCTAGAATGAATTTAACTTTGTTCAATACTGTGTAGATTTTAACATTATACATGTGATTTGTTAATGTTAAGGTTATCATATACTTTTTTAAAAGATTATGTGAAATCCTCTTTTGTTTTAAATATAAAATACTACATTCACTGGAAAAAACACACTTTAAAATGTAAGAAATAGACATATAAAAACAACTATTAAACAAATTTGTCCACAATGCTCAAATACAAATTCTATTACATGGTGTAACAGCTGATTTAGTGACCTTGTTGTTTTTTAATATTATCAGACATTTGCTCAACATGTAACTTCTTGTCAAAAAAATCATGTAACTTTTCTTTATTAAACCTTCAACAAAATTTGTATTAACTATATATATAACAAAAAGTAATCTGTTTTTATTCGTTTCCACAAGCGCATTTGTCTAATTACCTGCCTAAGGTGCCTGTTTATGATCCAAGAAACATTACTGTCTGCCAACATCATTACTGATTACATAATGTTTTGCATACAGAAAAATCTTCCCTCATCATTTCTTCAATTAAAAGACTTTCCGCTGCAGACGTTTAAATGAATATCGTGCAAGTTCTGGATATAAGAGGATCTTGCATTATTGAAGATTGCTTATTTATTTTGCCAGGAACAACAATGATCGAGTCTAAATCATTCTACGAGATGACTCACTTTCCTCTGCTTTTGTATAAAATGTGTAAATTGACTCTAAACATTGCAAAAACATTTTGTTTTGTGCCAGTATCTTTGAGACGGTTTCAATGACACCAGATTCGATGTTCTCCACAACATTTGCAACAACTGACTGATCATATTACAATATTATGAAAGTGATATTATGCCAAAACATATCTTTCTTTTCCTATTTTGAGACAAAAAATTCCAATTGAAAGAAAAAAGAAGAAAAAAAAAGAGTGTGACAAGTATTGAGAACTAAACGCTTTTAAATGCCTCTTTTGACCATAGTGAACAGTATTAAAGATACAATTATTAAACAAATGGTTCAGGGTATTTTTCCTCAATTTTATGAAAAACGTGCTAAAATTCCCAATTGTTACGGTATAGGCTACGTTCCCGATGTACGGAAAAAAACACTGAAAGGAGCCAGAGTAGCTCAGTGGATGGCATGACTAAATTTAAATCAGGAGATCGCAGGTTCAAGCCTAATCGGTGTCACGTTTTTCCCCGTTGTGTCCGTGGTATTAGCCTTGTCCTTCGGATAAGGAAGTTAACCTATATATCAGAGCCTATCTACAAATTTATTTGATAGTAAGAGTTGGACACTTTTTCTGGATTCCTATATAAATGTATCCTTCCTCTCTCTCTGGGGTGGCTCTAAATAACCTAATATAACAATGTTGATACCCTTAAAATTCCCATTTTTACCAAAGAACAGTGCAATGCATCTTTGAGATACTCAAAAGACTATGTAGGTGGATTTTCCAAGAGCCAGGCCACCATGAGAGAGGGATGCATGAGCATTTTCTGGTTATTGCCCATTTGCAGGTGTAAAATACCAGGTGTAACCGCTTTATGTTCTGTAACAGTCCAGCATATGGTTTTGACTAAAGGCTTTTACAATGGTGCATGCTTTCGCAATTATCAAGCATTAATGTAATGACTAAATTAAGCCAAACCTGGGAGAAAAATGTAAATGTTTATTGAATATGATGCAAGATATTTGAAAATGTTACGGAGTTCGGAAAAATATATACAAACATATATCCTGATGCTTAAAGTAGGCTTGAATCTGACTCGGAGGAAACGTAATAATTATGAAAGCGATACTCTTTCTGCAAACATGAAGTGGGAGCGGGGTTGGGGGTGGGGCTTGGAACCCATGCCCTTGGAAGAGATATGTTGCCTGTAGACCATCACGCTGTCAGAAAGACTAATCTTACACGTGACAGCCTTCCATGGCAATCAGAACAGGTCGAGAGCAGTTTACATACCGTATTCCTCGGCCTATAGCGCACACTTTTTTACCCCAGATTCTGTGGCTGAAGTTGGGGTGCGCGGTTTAAGCAACAAGTAATGTTTTACTCTTTTTTTTTTCAGCCAAGACGAGAAGTTTTGTGGGTTTCAAAAAGTCGCAATACCGGCCGTTTACTAGAGAGATTGAATCGAACAAAAGTTGGCTTGTTTCTATTGTTTCAACAAAATGCGTTGTATGCTATATGCTTATTATCAATAAAAATAATAAAATCAAACTTTACCATGTTTTATGTTGATTATTGTTGAGAAAATACCATTGAAATGTTGAAAAATATCATTGTTTACATCAATCGCCAAAGTGAAATGATAAAGAGGCTGTGGTTTCCGTTTTACGTAGACAGGTTTATCGTGGATAGAATAGAATAGAATATTATGTTTTCTTCCTAACGACGACTACCGGGTAATCGCGGTATTGATTTACCGCACATATTTATTTGTTAAAGTCGATTCTGAATTTCGACAACGTAAAATCTTGATATTCATAAAGGGTTTAATTGATTGGGAAAATGTGTGAAGTGTTTGGTTTTTGCTATTCTGACCGCAAACAACGATGACTATGGGGATTATTAAACAAACATGTAACAATACATGTACGCAGAAAAATGTCAATTCCTTAATTGTCCTTGATTACTTCAGAAGTTTGAGTAGGTGCTGACACGATGTGTTAGGAAAATGCGTTTAATAGGTGATGCCACAAGACAATGCATCTCATTTCGAGAAACCTCTCAAACTGTCAACACCTTCAAATTGTCAACACCTTCAAATTGACAAGCAAGAGTTAATAACCTGGAAACAACACCAGTCATAAACGCCAGATTAATAAATTTAATATGATCGTAATAAAAGTTGAACACGGGCGTGGGGATTTTGATTTTATTGAAACTTGAGTAAACAACAAAAGTACACTCAACAGTACAAGTTTATTTACACTTGAGTAAAAAAACACAGTCTAACATGCAGCTTGTTTTAGCCAATCAAAATTCGTTTTACATTTCCTCTTTGGTCAATGATTCAAAATGGCGCTCTGCTGTCCTGAAATTGAAAACACGTTTTTTATGCGCGGTTTACGCTACAATACATAACAAAAAGTTTTTTTTCCAAGGATTTCCGGCCCAAAGTCGGGGTGCGCGTTATATGCGTATGCGCGCTATAGGCCGACAAATACGGTAGTTAGGAAGGCATATTAATACTTACTTATTAAATAGATTTAATCCAATTCTGTATATCCGTTTACGCTGTTTGTCCGCAGACTTTGGAAGAGCATGGGGGTGATCTGGCGTAACACTGAGCCTAAGTCTTCTCTGATAACTAATACTATCACTACTGATGCTAATGTTTTCCGCACTGACATTTTCAGAACTAGGTGAACTTGAGTAGTGTTCTAAACTATCAGGTTCACTTGTTTCCGATATATTACTCATGCGTTTAACGTCTAATTTACTTATAGAACCTGTAGACCCGGTAATATTCCCATTTTTACGTTTCCATATAGGCGAGGCTTCCGGTGCTCGATTTGGTATAGGTTCCGGCGCTCGACTAGGTAAGGGTGGTCTTTTACTATTATCATTAACACTATTTCCTGATTCTTTCCGTGACCTATATTTCACTTCGGAATTGTTCATAAAATATTTTACTGTTTGTTCTTGCATAAGCTTTTGATCTCGTGTCCGTGAATGCTCGGGTGATGTTCTATCTTTATTTAGTTCATTTTGACTATTGTTTAAAGAAGCACTATCACTGGATTCAGTCTTAAAGTTTTCGTACGAAGAATTTATACTCCTATTGCTACCCAGAGTGTCTGTACTTATATTGCTCGCCAGCGACGTCCCCGACGCTTTATGAAGCCCTAGCAAAGCTGGATTTATATCTTGACTAGCATCGCTTTGAAAGCTGTCTGTTAAAATGTCTGTTTCCTTACTCTCAAGTAATGTTTCAAAATCTAAACTTTGAATATCCACCGCACTTTCGTATGGAGTGACCTGCGGGGAATCGCTTGCACTGCTATCATTCATTTCTGGATATGAGTTTCTATTATTATTTTCCTCAGTACCTTGACTTGATTTTTGTCTCGGATGACCATTATCTGTCAAATCTACTTCTCGACCGCGTTCTAACCTGCGATCACGTCGAGATGTGCGTAATTTTTGCATATCAAATTTATTATACCCTTGATCGAGACTCATTTGTTGTCTCATCCTTATTGAATCTGACGGATCTGTTAGTTTCTTCCTTGAATCATTCACATACAAATCAGGATGCTGTTTGTTTGTTATGTCCCCATTTTGTATCACAGTGGCGCCCATTGTGAACTGAACATCGGAAGCAATTCTGTCAGACCAGACAGTATTACTCCTACCAAGTTTTGATAATCTTCTCTCTGCGACGGAATTTCTTAACTTTTGGAAATTTTTGCTCATAGAGTATTGCCTGTATGCACGTTGTATAGTTTTAGCGGCACGGCGAGATCTTACTGAACCACCGTATCGCCTCTCTAGCATCTCAGTTTGTTTATCTTGAAGATCCTGTGACAGCTCGTATGCCACAGTTTGTGCTCGGGATCTTTTTATTAACTCATCTTCTGTCCTTCGTAGAGATCTCTGTCGGCGAACACTTGCAGAATTCGCGATAGAATGTTGAGAGGTGACTTTCACGTTTCTAGGTGAGTCATTTGGCGAACCAACTGATCGTGACCTTGATTTTTGTCGTAGCAGCTCCTCACTTGCACGAGCACTAGTAACACTGTAATGAGAAATGCATAAACTGCGTTAATATATATTTCATATCCCATAACCTAACCTACAAAAAACTCAATGGTATCTAAAACAGCACACACACATTGTGAGTAATGTTCGAGACTTTCCTATACAATTTTATAACTATATTATTAATAGAAATTTGAGCTCACTTTTGCATGCTCTCGATTTACATTACGAAATCCTAACACTAGTCACCATTTATGTCAACACTTTTCTTAAAGCTCCCAATAAACGACAAAATCTAATTCTCCAAACTTGAAAATGACGTCAACGTAGGAAATAGCCATCAAGTACAGGAAAGGGAGGATCGGAAACAAAGGAGGACAGCAAATACACGGTGGCGTAGGATCTAAAACAATGAACCATTGTAAACTACTTGAGTATATTAACACCAATAAGGAATCAAAAAACTGTTGCTTTAAGTTGTATCAAATAACCAATTGAACTTTGATGGTCATCTCAAATGAGTATTATAGACAATTCACAACGGTTGAATCTTGAGGGGAAAAAATCTGAAACATACTAACCAAAACCATCTTTTTAACAGATTCTCATACTACAAATGACAATTATTGTTAAAAGCGACATTAAACACCATACATACTACAAATGACTTAATTATTGTTAAAAGCGACATTAAACAGCATACATGCCGTACTACAAATCAACAGGTTATATTAATTCTGATACTATTGACTATGTATTGTATCATAATATACTTATTTTGCAAAAAAAATAAATAACATATATTATATGTTTAAACCAAACATTCGTTGATTTTATTTACAGCCAATGTAACTATTACAATCCGAAAGAACAAAGATGTTAAATTCTTGATAATTTTATGAATGATTTCTTTTATTATAAATACAGACCTTTATTTCTTTACGCAACTTTGATGTACAATGATGATAAAACAAATACAGTAATAATTACGTCGATAACTTAAGTTTATTCAATTACCAACCTAAAAATCTCCTTCCTTTTTCCATCTTGCCCTACCAAACTTATTGATATATTTCCTGAAATCCGTATTTGAAGTTGACTATTTTTAGGACATAATTCTAAATTTTTGCTATTACTAACACTACTAACACCACTATTTCTCCGATTCCGACATACAGAATTATTTTGGTTGCCGTAATAGCATTCATTTCCACTATCCAAAGTATAATCGGTTTCATCGTAATCATCAAAATGCCACGGTTTATTTGCCTTTTTTCGTTTTGGTCGCATTTTCACTGATTTTCAAATAAACCTAAATCCAGGTAAATGATTGCACATAAAAGTTACGCTTCACAAAAAAAATATTTTCAAGATCATAAAATTATAAATTCCAATCTTCACCACACATTTATTTTTGGAAAAATCTAAATTATAATATATAAACTTTTGTTAACAGCGTAACCGTTATCTCTATATCAGAACATGACTGTATGATCAAACATCGCAAAACATATGAGCATCATGCTCATTAAAGAAGACCCTGCTTTTAAAAGTTGGGGCGTACAGGTTTTCATTTTTGCGTCTGCCGTGTAATGGCTTCAGTGCATTCTGAACTCTACTGGATATAAGAATAACAGAGTAATTTTTAATTAAAAGTAAGCCCTAAATCTGAATGTATCTTACAAAACGCTAACCATATGCGAGCATTATGAAGAATCATAAACCCCATACCACGAGCTAAACGATTATACGACATATCAGTAGAAAGGAAAAATAGATTTTATGTTAATTACCCACATGATGAAACGAGATCAAAGAGAAATGCTTTCACGTTTTGTATCTACGAATAATTGTTGAAATATATGTATTTTGGTAGTTAGCAAAGGTGGGGGCTTTCCGTAACTCTGTCCCACTGGGAAGATTATTGAATCACGATCATTTAGAGGCTCGCGGTCTCGGATTTATATGGCACATGGCACAATCTAGCCAGGATCCAGTTTAAAAATTATCAAAATTAATTCCCCTTTTACGATTTTTTACTTTGATCCTGAGGAATTACCATACGTAACAGAGGAGAGCAAGCCAGTCTTAAATTCTAGGTTAATACAGCTTAACATAATCTGTAATATGAAAGGAATAAAGCTGACTTCTGGTATGAGGTTGTGATTTATGATAAATATCACTATAAATTTGCTCCACAAACGAATAGTACTTACTCTTATGCACGTGTTCATTTTTATTAATATTTTTTATATTTAAGTCCTTTACTTTTGGGTCACACAACCTAACTAATTATTCTTACAATTTATTCATCAAGCACCAGGTTAATAACCTGGTATTTCTGTTGAAGCGCAATTTACAATTCAACTTAAATAGTTCGTTTAGAAGACATTGACCTATCTGTACTTTTTTTTTTAATATCTTATTTCAAAATCTTTGAAAACCATAATTAGTCAATTTGGTGATCTTGTCATCATGGTCATAAGTGATATATCCCCTCAGGCTAAGGTCACTTAATGTAATAAGCCGCAGTCTATTTACATGAAGTAAATGATATTTTCTTCTTTTATGGGAAAATACTGTATTTTCTCTAATAAATGCCTATACACAAATGACCAACCCACCCCTACCTTTGAGTTAAAAGAACGTAATAATTCACGGTTTATTTACATACATACAAAAATTACATAATTATATTTTTCATTTATATTGGTCAACAAAAAAAACACCAACAGAATACTAATAACTGTCAACTAAATGAACATTTTACCAACCACTACCATTATGATTTTAAACTTGCGACGTTTCGTTACTTTTTATACTTAAGCAGTTTTTCTACATAACTTGCATAATCAATATTAATAATAATTTGAATAATTGAAAGTTAGTTGTGTTTTTTTATGTAACTAATTGATATTGCACCAATATTATATGTGTAGAATAACGAAGAAAATATGAAAAATCCAAATTGTATGAAATTCTTTTAAAGATATGCAAGCAATTGTTCAAAGCTCAAACAAAGTCACTGATGCTGAAATCAATGTTTTAATTTTACAAACTTCAAGATTGCCATGTGTCCATTTAAAAGGTATTTTAAAACATAATTTACGCAGTAACCAAATTGTTGATTTGTTTTTCTACTAGGCTTGCTACCGGATCTGATGGTTAATGTTCAAAATTCTTAAAATCTAATCAAAAACACTACACTCTTTTAAATACATACCTAACTGATAAAACCTGTTATTTCAATACATAGCAACAGTCTCATAATCTTCAGTTTTTCTTTCCACAACCGGACTTTATGACCAGGAGTATGTTTCAACTTGCAAGTAAAACAGTATCATCAGCATATAAAAGCAGCCATAAAAGTCAGAAATACTCGAATTGATGGTCTGTTCTCCACACAACATACCTAATGATTTCTTTATTAGCCTGTATACATATTCCACAGTTCATTCATAACAAACCTCGGGGAGAACCTGCAAGCAGACATTGCTCAGAAGAGAGAACAAGATGATGCAGCATCCAAGAAGCGATCACTAAACTTTGTGAAAAAGCACAGAAAACTCTATACACGATGTAATTCCTACACTCTTACAAGCAAACCATTTAACAAGCAAGAATATATGAGATTGTCTTTATCTTCAATGATGTACTAATCCTTAACAATTTGAAGACTATTATACTAAAACACAATATTTGATTAAATACATCTAACGAAAGTGTCCTATAAGCTGTATTATTTCCAAAGTAAACAGAATAACAATAAAATTCAGGTAAAATTAAGGGAACACAAACAAAATCAAAAGCTTACAATGACTACAATGTATCATTATGATCTTGACTTTAGTCTTTAAGTTCACTTCTTATAATGATATTACCATCACAAAGGGCTGCATCTTTAACAGTCACGCCACATGTGGTACAGCTCTGATCATGCAACCAAATGCTTGTAAATTTGTCTTTTTAATATTACCCTCCTGCAATGCTCCAAGTATCCATGACACAAAACAACAAGATAAACTTCCAATGTGTCTTCAATTATTTTTGGTCTCTGCAGGATCACTTAAAAAAGAGCCATAAAGTCTTAACCCCCATTATGAAATCTTGTCAGCATCAAGACCCTAAATCACATAAGTGTGGCCAAGCAATCAATGTAAATATAAGTAGTGGTTGTCAAGGTTACAGAATTTAATCTGTGTTATTCAAGAATGACAATTGTCTCTGTTGGATCTTGTGAAAATTATTTTAATTGGATGCTAGATGTTAAAAATGAAGTCAATTCGGAGAAAAGGCCTTTGAAATCATGCAACCATACAAAAAATGAGCTCTTGTTTGCTTTTATAGTCGCAATAACAACCGCCTTGCAAGGATTTATAAATATCAAGCTGCAGAATGTGTGATAATCTGCAGAATGTGTGATAATCCACAGACCTATTAATATGTTATTGGCTCTCAATCTTTATATACTCAGTAAAAAAGGAAATGCACCAGTAGTTATAACTGAAGTTGTAAACCGTAATATATGCTCGACTATTAAAATGCATATATCGCTGAATTGATACACATTTTATAGATTTAAATCGAAAAAAATGTTTTAATTTGAGCCAGAAATGACAGAGGTATGATATCACAAATGAAATAGGGGTCATTACTGAAAGTATAATAGCAGCGGATAGACTCAGTGTCGAATGCAATGCATACTTTTTACACGGACCTTTGGTTATTTTGCAATATTCTCTATCATTTTTCGTTAAATCAAAACGTTTTCAGGTTTAAGTTGTTTACAAGTGCCTCTATCCAGTGATATACGCATTTTAAAATTATGATATGCATTGCGTCTCAATTATTTATATTTAAAATATTTGCATGATTTTAACAATGACCCCTAGGTCATTTTCAATATCATTTCTTTGCCAATTAATTCTCAAATTTAATAACGTTTTCGATTTCAAAAGTACCACAAATGTATATGAATTATAACATTACAATGCTTTTGCATTTGTTTAACATCAATTATCAAATCTGGTCCATTTCTTTTTTTACTGAGCATATGAGTGTATAATGCGATCTGCATGCCAGGAAATGAAACGGAATACACACAAGAAATCTGACACATATTTTCAGAGGCATAAATAAATCTTGTTACCTAAAAAATGCTAAGTGCTAAAATTAAAGTCCATTAATATCTTGAAACAAGCATGGTAGAAAATAGTTTCAAAAATTACTGAAATACCACTTCTAGAATACATTCCACTCAAGATTCACAAAATAGTCCTCCAAATCATGGAAACAAGTGTACATGGCTTTATATAGCCCCTTGCTGTGTGGTAAGTCTCTGCGAGCCCCAAAATTACTGAAATACATTCCAATCTTCACATTCAAGTCCTCCAAATTAACAAACAAGTGTGCATGGCATTACATGGCCCCTTGCTCTGTGCCCCCAATTATGCAGCCAGTATCAGGTGGCACCTGAAGTGTACATGGCATTACATCCCCTTGCTGTGTGCCCCCAATTATGCAGCCAATATCACCTGTGGTTGGGCTCCTGCTGTGACCAGACCTCTGCTGTAATTGTCTATAATGACTGCCAGGACACAGACACAGGAAATTGCAAAACTCTCAAAATGTCATATATGATTCAGAGACAAATACTCGAAATTTTATGTATGCACTTTCATTTTTAACTGTACAGAAACTGTAATTTCTGCTAACAAAGGCCTGTAAATGGTACTATTTAAAAAATGTCTGACATATTAATGCTACTTCCTGTTGTTGTTGTTGTAGTTTTTATGAAAATTGTAACTGTATAGAACTTGTGATTTTTCACAACAGGAGTCTGCAACTTAATTGTTTCAGATTGTCTTGTGCGATATTATTATATTCTTTCTGAGAATGAAACAAAATGAAGAACGTGATTATGAACATACAAGATTATGTGAGGTTTGAGTTAATACCCAATATGTACTTCTTCCTAGATTTCTGTATGAATTTGAATGAAGTTTTGGAAAATGTTTGTTATAAATTAGGTTTGAAATCATGAAAATAAAGAACTTATATTGTAAATTGCAGTATTATTGCATTTGTTGACAATATTTTGCAAATGTTACCTTGTTTATATAATGCCATCTATAAATCCTTTATTACTAAGGTCAAACAAAACAATTTGAATTTGATTTTAATGGTGTATTAAGTAATTTTAGCACATTTTAGGCCATATATGATGGGCGATTGCTTTGTGGTAGAGGCAGACCAGTCCGGTCCTGTATACCTCTTGCCACTCGTAAGACGATGCTTCATGGCTTGACAAGTCTTGAGCTCCCAGTGGATTCGAACCAGCAGTGGCGAGACTTGGGAAAGTTTCAGACACAGCATACTATCCTGGTCACGGTGGTGCTCAAACAAAATAAATGTGTCGACTAATGTCTGAAACAAACTCAGAATCCAATCCCTACTGTGTCTCCAACAGAAGTTTAGGATTATTGGTAGTCGAACCTTTTAAAATATTCCTTGGAAATGAAGCTGCCATGATAATCAAAATTTATTGTGTGCAGTAATAAAGAAAGGGAGAAAGAAAGAAGGGTCAAAGTTCAAGCTCTATATATACCCATGGTGAACAAATAGGCAAAAGGAACAAACCTTTCACTGACAACTGGTGACTTCACTGGTGCCGGCGACACACATGCATTACTAACAAACATAAACTGAATTTTCATGGTTGCACTGCACAATGTACTGTATCAACTATCCACATTCAATTCAAGGTCTATTATGACAGGAATGATAACCAACTATATAACATACCTAGGACTAATCCTCCAAGAGGTGTTAAGGAAGGGAGGAGTGTGATCCTACTAAATAATCATCATTAAATCATAAGTGAGCACACCCCAACTCCCTCCCCCAACCCCATATGTGACAGTTACACTATTTAATTGCTATGTTTTCCCAGAGGTGCATGTATATAGATCCCAGAGATTAAAACAGTAAAACATGCTCTATCAAAAGAGGATTGCATAATCAAGACCTTGAACAGGAAATGGAAACAAGCTGTAATGATTAACGCTTAGCCCGCTATGAATGTATAATGGACTGTCCTTTCTTTGAATTTGGACCATTCCATTTATGTTACAAAGGGGTGCTTTGGTTAAATTACTGATGAGAAGCCAGACAGTGTAAACCCTGATCAGCCTGTGAGTTACTCGCAGGTTGATCTGAGTTTACACTGGCTGCAAAGGCTGTTGTAGTCACTCTAGCTTGAAGCAATGCTGGCACAATTTTAAGCAATTAAACCAATTTCAAAGAGTGCACTATTTTTCAGTATCAATAGTCAATGAAATACACAAAGCAACAAAAATTCAATAAAAATAAAGCCAATATTGTTTGATCAATTATGAGATCAAACATTAAATGAGAGTAATTAATTAATTACAAACCAATACAAGGTAGCAGGGCCCAGATTATATTTGGAGATACTGACAGCTGGGGGACAGGAAATAATGATTAGAGGAAACGAAAGAGAGAATGATCAAGATCACACAGATTAGACACAATGTATATTGACTGATGTTATAATTAGTATAATTAGATATATATTCAATCCTCCATTGTTCCTAATTATCAAACGAGTCATTTTAAATATTTATTATTATTATTATAAAAAGTATAGACTATCTAAATAATCCAGAACTAGTAACATGACCACAAAGTTACACAGAGATGAACATCTCTATGTCCCTATATAATTAATTATATCCTATAACAAATCTCTTATGATTGTGATCCTGCACAGAGATGTCTTAATTAATGTTTTAATATGCACACCTCTATGTTCTTTTAAATCCTTATAATGCAAATCCTGTTTTCAAGCATTTATTTTTTGATAGGAGACAGAATTAATATGTCCAAAAGGAAACATAATTCGTTACAATCCATACCTTTACACATATATCAACCATTACTGCTAGCTGTCCATATATTCCAACTATTTCTAATCCAAATTATGAAGTAACAGCAGGAATCTGTGTAACCAGCACAAGGTAATTCTAGAGAGCATCCCTCTAATTCATTATCCAGAAATGTCAATATGAGAGTCTGAGCCTCTCAAATGTGTTCAAGTGCTTCAACATTCAAGTACTTCAAAGTTCATGCCTACATCTGCTGGTAAACCAAACCAAACAACCCCTCAGCAACATCATATTTAGACCAATTAGAATGATTTAAATAAGAGAATAATATAACTTAATTGGAAGCTGACATGGAAGATTATATTCCAGGTGATATTGTTCTAGGACAGGCTGTGGATTATAATCTTCAGGAGTACACACACACATTACAGTATAACCACATATAGCCACTATTAACCCTGATTTAAATATTGTTCTAAATAATTTACTGAAAAGGTTTAAATTGTTTTGACATTCATGTAATGGTTATTATAAAATCATTCCAAAACATAACAACAATCAAACCTAAAGCTTGTCAACTATGTCAACTATATATACATATATATAGCTTATTACTATATCACCATTAATCTATAGCTATCCTGCCAACAAGAGCCAAATTTTACAACATTATTATGTATGCCCCTAACTGACCAGGAGGTATACATAACCTACATCATTCTCTATAGACACAATATAAACGGCTTTAACCAGCCAAGCCAAAACTCAAAACTGCAGTATCGAATTAGGAGTTATCAACTCATATTCCATTTTACGCATATTCGATCACAATATTTTAAGAAACCATGTATAAACCTTTACTTTTAAATCGGCACAAATAATCATTTTGACCTGAACACCTGGATAGAGTTTTGATAAACATTTTTAGTGTAATTTTGCTGTCATTTGTGGGGTTAGTACGTGCCAATAATAGAAATGTACAGATTTTGAAAGATATCTTTTTTGTAATTATTTTCAGGAAAGTTGAACATATTCTAAGGTAGGTGACAGGAGCAGCGAGGCTAGGCTTAATTGACATTAAACATATACCAATCTTTTAAACAACCTGTCAACCACCCTCATCTGAGACATTAGAACTGTAGCTGCTGTTACATTGAAATAAGTGAATATGGATCATCAACACATTTTAGGTTATTTTGAGCCGCCCAAAAGAGAGGGGACGGATACACAGGAATATGGGCACCTGGCCTACTCTTACAGACAAATATATTTCTATGGTTCCTCAGCTTGGAGGTAGATTCTATGTATACAGAATCTTTTCAAAGGTTTTCCATCATCTGGATAATATTCTGTGACCTTCATATTTCAACAAATGCCTCTTTAGTAGCCTATCATGAAAACAGCCAGAATGCCAAGAACATTCAAGCAGTATACAAGTGTAAAGAAGCATTAGACATGTGTATTCATTAAGCAGACTCCCCTAAACTGCCTGTAGCCTAATGTGTTCTGCCAAGGTCGATGAACAATAAAATTAATGATGTTGTCCTTATGTTTCAAATACTTATTCAGGTGAAGTAGACAAATCCAGTAGCAAGAACTCGAAATGGTGCTGTTTTTTTCTACAAAGTTACTATGGTTTTCTACAAAGTTACTATGGTAAAAAAGGAAGCTGTGTAGTTACTATGGTAAAATAGGAAGCTGTGTATGCTAATGGCATGCAATGGATGAGTCATCTTTAACAAGCAAATTTATGATGCAAAGTGCCTGACATTATTATATAAACACTTATTAAAACTTCACCCTCTAAAGAGATTTTTTTCATAGGTTTAAATATTCCATAAAACTGGTCTGAAAGATGGCATTGTTTTTGGAGCTTTCTTAAAGTGTTTCAATTATCTATGCATTTTGTTAAGGCAAATTTAAAACAAATTGTTTGCCATCAAATGCGATTTTTTTCCAAAAACAATTACTGAATCATGTCGAATTTCAATGAAATATTTAAATTATTGAATTTTTAATCTATGAAGGTCAGCATTCTCTCAAAGTGGTGAAAAGTTCACTATATAACTCTATCAGCCAATTGTTCTGCAATTCAAAATTTCTGGCATCCATTTCATCATGGGCCATCTGTTCTTAACAAGCCAATATCTGTTAAACATAAAACACCATTCATTTATATCATTGTACACTTAAAATCAAATTAGAGTTCAAGATGATATCAGTTGTATTCTGAATTTAAATTAAGAAACTAAAATTAAAATCGAAATACTACGTTCCCCACCTGCTGCAGTAGAGACATGGGTCGGAGTGTGTGGTCCTCAGGAGCACATGGTCCACATCCTCATTAATGTCGCAAGCACGATCTTTGTTAATCATATCTGATCTCTGTTGGCGAGCGACACATGCTATCTAGGAACCATTTCATTCATATTTCATATCAATGTATTTTATAACAATTTCTTTCACCCGTTCTGACCTCTGTCAATAATACTAGCAATTTAAGACCATTTTCTGTCATTTACTTGATTTCTGTCTTTATTATTGAAGTATATTAGTCGTAGAAAATGGTTAAAATGTAATTGAGTCTTAACTAGGGACCATTAAATGCAGTCATTCTCAAAACGATGATCCCTTAAATCACCTACAACAGTAGCAGATACATTTCAAGAAAATTCAACAGCTACAGCAAGGTCGGGTTATCACGCAAGGCAAAAATTGACTCATTCAAACATTTTAACTGAACTAATTTTGCAGATGTTTATCTAAAAGTTAGCCTAATTTAAAAACTTTAGTCTGCTATGCTCGTTACTCAATTGTTTGTATGCAGAAAAACAAACTACGCATTGTTTTCTCCAGTAACCAAATAGAAATTAACACATCTCTCGAGTCACCAAATTGAAATAAAAACCCAGGTTTTGTATTATGGATGGATTCACTGCCGAAACTGTATACATGTTGGTTAACCACAACACGCATTCATAATTTGCATGCAATTGTGTTGTCATGTATTAGTAATACATCACGATATAGTTAATGGCCACACAGAAAACTTATCTCGAAATCTATGCTCCAGATTAAATCAAGAAATTCTTTGCAAAGATTCATTTTCATTTCATAGTAAACAAATACGAAGCCACGCCTGAACTTCATGTTGTATAGCTATACATTTCAACTGTTTTCTTTCTCAAAAGAGTTAATTGTTTTTGCGGTTTTTAACAAATTGGTGCCAACGTCTATCACAAGCTTGTAACCAAAATGAATCACATCTAACTGATAAGCCCAGCCTAACGAAGGGATGCAACTCCAGTAATCCAATGTAAAATTTCATTCACTATTATCTCTGCTGAAAAAAGTAGTCCTGCAGTAGCGTTGGTGTAGGTATCAGCACATGAGCAAAGTCTTTGTAAAGAAAATAATGGAACATTCCATATAAATATGCATCTGCTTAATGATCTTCCGCATCCATATACTTCAATAAAAGCAATACTTGTATAG